>JANHGB010041694.1:18213-53239 GCA_026283785.1 Coracopsis vasa
CATGACCCACACACTTGGCTAGCACTACCCCAGCCATCTTGTTAGCATTTGAAGTAATAGTACAACTTGCCTAGATTTCCCAAGCAAGCTCAGTAATTTTATGTTTGGAGAATTTGAGCCAACAGGTCCTACTTCCAAGAGAAACACTGCGTGTTCACCCACTCTACCTTTAAAACAAGGGAGAGGGAAAGGTTTTGTATGCCTTGTGTTTTGTAGTCTCTCCCGTGGGGGTGCATAACTGCCCTCCTGAAAATTCTTTCATGGTGAAATAGTGGCTTTCAACTTTATTCTTCTTGAGTTCCCTGATAAAAATTAAGTAAAAAGAAATCAGTGAGGTGCTAGTCCCAGTTGAGGGAATTAAGGCTTACTTGGTGATTGGCTTGTGTTGTTCATAGTTACCTTTTGCAGACTCTTCTAGAAAGTACTCAAAATAGCATAAACTAGAAATCATTGCTGCGGAAACATAGGTGACTGCTGCAGTGACATGGCTGTTGTACCCTCAGAAAGGGATAGGCTGTCTTTACCATCTTTCCATCCATCCCAGCTTTGGATTTGTGAAAAGGCTGGGGGGAATCGGAGGGTTGTTGGTAGACTTTACCAGTTTGAAAAGGCTAAGGGGGGAAGTGAATGTGCTTGAAGCAGCCTCTGGGGATATTGATGAATGAACATCTGGTAAAAATTAAGTATTACTTACTGCAATAAAAAAGCAAAATGCAGGGTGGCTAACAGCCAGGAGATGGCTGCTGATATAGGGTGGATTACGTTCTGCAAACTGCAGAGAGGTCTTGCCTTCTGCCTCCATCTCAAGCCATACAAGCATATAAACAGCATAGATAGTACCTGCTGCCGTTTCTTGGGGTTTCCCCAACACCATATAAACAGTTCTGCTCTAGACCATCAGGCATCTGCTTTCTAACATCTTACCCGGTGCTGTGAAGTGACCTGTGACCGTGACAGATGATTCATAAACATGTGTGTTTTATTTAGGTGGTCAAATTGTGATTTGTTTTAAGAGGATCTTCACAGGAGGTGTTTTCAGAAAATTGGGTCCCTGATTGTAAAAAAGGCGAAAGATAAGTTTTAACACTGGTGGAAAATAGCCATCTGGTATTAAAATAGCTTTCATCTTAACCACTGCATCCTCAGCTGAGCGGTCCATTCGGTTTATGGTTTCCGGTTTGTATGTATGACCTTTCTTGATGCTTTCTTTTGTATGATGGCCAAATTTGTTTCAAATCATGATGAGTCTCTCTCTCTTTTCCTGCCCTAAGGTAACAGTTTGGTTTATAATGCAGCAGAGTGAATTGTTACAGAACCAGCAGGTCTGGGTTTTGAAGGAACTTCAGGATTTTCTGAAGTGCTTAATAAAATAGTTTTGGTAATTTGACAGTATTCTGTGTTAAACCAGACAAATCTTGTGTTCACTGCTGTCAAGTGTCAACAGTGGCTTGATTAATGCAAAGTAATGTTGTCTGGCTGATTGTTTGTAGGTGTCCTTAAAATCTTGAATTTGATTGTGGGGTTGTACATTAACGAGCTAGGGAGTATTTTTAACTCTTGACAGTGGTCCAGCTCCAGATTTTGACCACTATTAGGGATTTGGAAATGTGAAGGGTGAACAATTTGATGTGGATGTGCTGTCTTTGCAAGGGAAAGAACATCATGTTCTTGCAAGTGCTTTTTAGCAAGGGATTTGCTTTGGAGATGGCATGTCATGCTCCAGCCCTGGGCCAATGCACCACCATGCTTCTAGCTCTGTCCCACCACCAGTGCAGAAGACTGGTATCTCAAGAAAGGCTGTAAAAGTTCGTACAGGCTTCTGTTTCATGGTTATTCCTTTAAAATTCAGTGGTGCAAAACCATTTTGATGACAAAAGGCACAAAAATGGGGCTTATGGGCATACTTCCAGCTTTTAGCAACAACTTTTGATGTCTCTTTCAGATGCTTTCCTTTTTTGACTAATCTGTGGAGAATTGTGCTTACTTTTGAGCAAGCACAGAGTACCACAGAACAAGATGAAATGTCTTCTTCAGCTATAGTTATACAGTTGCATGAATGTACTCAGATTTTGTGCATGTAGAAGTAATTTCTGTGGTTGATGAGAATTATTTTCCTGGAAGCTATTTCTAGTGAATGATAACCTTCGATATTTGGCGTATTCTGTGCTTGTCAGAAGGACGTTCTGGTTCCCGTACAAGGTGAGAGTTCTGTTTTATGTGAGCAATTTTACATGCTGTCACAGAGCAAGCAAGGTTCATTTGCTGTACTTGGTCACTGATGTACCTGAGCTGAATACAACAAACCTACCTGCGTAATTATTTGAAATGGTATTTAGTGCCTCAAGTGCACCGTGTGTTTGCCAAATACAGGAAAAAGTGTTTTCTCTGAAAAGCACCTTTAAGTGCCCTGTGTGTCAATCACTGTTTATTTCTAGTCTTCCTCAGTTTTCCAGCTGATTTTAACCAATTTAAATAAATTGACCTTTGGGGTTTTTTGAGATAGAAAGGAATAAAGATGGAACTAAAATGTCATGAAAACCGCTGGGTTGACTCTAGGGATCTCTGCACCATGTTATCTTTCCTTTTATCTAAGACTCTGTTCTGATGTGCTTTGATCTTGGAGGATTTCTAAAACATGCTTTTTTTTAATGTGCAAATGGCCACTAAAAAGTTTTCAGATTCACAGCATGTGTGCTGTGTCAGGCGCTCTCAAGACTGCTTTTGAAATGTGACTATATCCACATAAAAATCCTTGAGCACCTCAGCAAGCTTACTCTGTATGGTAATACCTGGGTCTTACACAGTGTGTTTTGTCTCTGTGTACTGAGGCTTTTTGAAGGTTTGGTTTCATTTTCCTCATTTTACAGGGGGAGGGAATGGGAATTGGAGAATAGTTGTTTAGGCTTGGGAGTGGAGAGAGAGAAAGAGGGAGTAGTAATTTTCATTTCCAGAAGGGGGGGGGAATGGAGGTACAAATAGCAACTGCTTTGCCTGAAACCCCAGTCTTGCAGTCTGTAGGATCGCATATGTTTATTCTCCTGGGCATGCAGGCCTGCAGCTGATGAGATATATGATGTCTGATGTTTCAGTTTACATGAGCATTTATTTTTATTTTGCAAAGGTTTTTAGTATCTCATGAATACGTTTATTGTGCCTTAAAATCCAATTTTCCCTTGTATGATTTTCAGCCTCTGGAGGACTTTTAATATCTCAGTTGAAACCAGAGCCTGGTCTTTCTGTTTGGCTCTGGCAGACATTACAGAAGCTAAAACAAAGAAAAATAAAATCAGTGAAGCTTTTCTGTTTATTTGTAGTGCAGGCTTACTTGGATTCTGGTGGAACAGGAGTATGATACAAGACTGCAGTGAATGCAGTACATGGGGTGTTAGAAGAGAAATAGGAGGAGAAGGGTATTATCTCTTTCCGATTGCGCAGTTAGACTATGGATTGCAGTAGCTGAACATTTTCATGTGCTTAACTAATTTGTTGTAAAACAAGGCTAGCTGACAGCAATATTCTAAGGAATCCTAACTGGAAATAGTCATGCAAATTACTTGGCACCTTTCGGTGACCAACAAAGCCATTAGTGTCCTTGGAGAATATTGAGGGGAACATTAATTAAATCAACAGGAATGGACAGGGGAAGGAGTGGTAGATAAGCAGCTGTTTGCAGAGGAGAAAAAAAAATATGGAGCAGGATACATGATTTGTAAGGAAGAGGGGAGATCCCTTAAGTACTTGGATAGTGGCATCCAGTAGTGAGAGACACCCGCCCTCTTCCCAAATCTTTCCAGCAGCCTCTGGAAAAGAGATTGAGATCAGGGAAGCACTGATCTTGGTGACCCCTCTCTGCTAATGCCTTCCCTCTCTGCGACCTCCTGAGAGCTGGCACAGCTTTGCCGCACCAGCAGGCGCGTCTATCCTGCCATCTGTACTGCATGCAAAGAAGCAAAGGTGCCAAATTTCAGCCAGGGTCTGGTGAGAAACTTGTTGTGTTTGGGGTGAGAGACTGAGCAGGATTGGAGCTCCTCCCCACACCTTCCAGCATGTTTTTCTGTCTATGGTCCTCCCCGCTTCTCTGGAGCGTGTCTGGGTGACCTGGGGTGATGATGCTGCAGGTAGCCTGGAGCTGCTGCGTGATTAAGGTGTGCATCCTGTAGTTAATTTATTGAGTCAGGCAGGGAACTCAGACAGTGAGGAGGCAGAGAAGAATTGTGGTATAGTGAGAAGGGTTACAGCCAAGATGTGTGCTTTTGCTCCTCTTCACCTGCTAGCGGTTGGCTCTGTTTTCTCCCAGTGCACTGCTCAAAGCTGCTGTAAACTGCAATCAAATTTGATCTTGCCAAATGCAAGTTAAAATGTTGGAACATTTCTGAAATCCTCTTTTAAAATTACAAACTTCTAAGGCACTTTCCCCCCAGTATTTTCTCCTCTTTTGCTTCTTCTGTGATTCATAAAGTGACCCTTTGCTTCTGTGCATTAAAAAGAAAGAAAAAGCGAGCATTATGTTCATGATGGGTAAGGTCACAGGGAGCTACTTTTTGCTGGCACATTCGTACAAGCTCCTATTCTCCATAGTTGGAATATTTTCATGCTGGCTTCCAAAATTCATGAGCTAGGGCAAGCTAGGTTTTTGTGTTGGACAGAAATCAAAGGATCTGGAAATGTAGCCAGTGACTGTAGAATAAAAGCAATTATCACATGCAACAGTATGTAAATGTGTTTATTAGGAATGTGTATGTCCCTTGTTATGTGTACCTCAGAGCCACAGTGTCTTTGATGCTGAGAGTGGTCTTGTGAAACATTAACAGTGCTGTTTTTCCCATTTTGCAAAGCTTCATCCTAAATAACTTCCCCTTCAGATTAATTCTCTTGGCCTCCCCTTCAGATGCACTATTATTTTCTTACCAGCCATCTAGTGATGTGGTTGACCTTGGTTTTCATAACCTGCAGGCCAGATCAACTACTTCCTAAAAAACAGTTGACCGGGGGAGGTGCAAGGCAGGACAGAGATTTCTGATGTATTCTGCTTTCTGTGTACAAGCTAGATGGTGATGAGGCAGGAGAAGCCTGTGGAATAGCCTCAGAGGCAGCTGCAGAGGGGATGACCAGGAAATTCTCACCTGGAAATCTTTCAGTGCTGCCTCTGTGCTTAAAAGTGAGCACCCCCACTCCTTAAATATACAGAAACAAGGTTGTGGGCAAGGGGGGTTTGCTATACCTAGGTAAGAAATAAAACCTGACAACTGGTTAAAGACGCAGGTGATGTGGTTCAGTGCAGGACTGCTCCGTAGAAACATTTTGTGAAGCATTTTTGTTGTCTTTACCTTGAACCACATCTGTGCAACATCTGTTACTTTAAAAGCACGTACCTGTCATTAAGTATACATAATTAAACTTAATTTCATTTGAAACTCTTGTTTAATTTCTTATAATGGCTGCACAGGCCGGTTTTCTCGGCTGTGTGGAAACTTGGTTTAGGAGTATGCTTACAGCAAGTGAGTCTGTCCTACAATGCAAAAGCAGCAGAGCTTTTGGTCTTAAAAGGAGGGTGAAGATCTCTGACAAAAACACCTTCCATTTGATAATGTGTTTCTTGCAGGAAAGGTTTCTTCATGACACAAAGTTTGTCTTATTCAACCATTTGTGTAGCAATACTTTGAAGGGAATTAAATAGATCATCTGCCTCATGTTTGCTTCCAGAGCCTGTGCAAGGTGCCTGTCCTGTTTCCTGTGGCCACCAGGCCGTCGCTGCTGAAATGCATAGCATGGCGTCTGCCGAATTCATCTCCTTTTCCAACTTGTGAGAGCCCTCCTGAAGGCTGGAAACGGGAGAGCAGTGAGCTTGAGCCAGGGTGGCTTTGGGAGAAAGGGGAAAGTAAATAAAAAGCACAGACTGCAGCTCAGGATATGAAAATCCCTTCCTTCCTGTAAGCAGTGGCGCAGGGACAGGGATCGGTGTGGCGACCGGTGCTCACCCACTGGTGACTTTCCCAGCAGCTGTCATAATGTTATTCTTTTCAGCAGCCTCTTGTTTTTTGTTAAGAAATTGTTTCAAACATTTCAGCTCTGATCCTGTGAGAAGGAATTAAAAGTTTTGGCAGCTGGGCTTCATCCACTGTTCCCTCCCCTCAAAAGCACTCCCTGTGGAGCTCTGGCCTTAAGTACTGTCTGCACGGGATGGGCGCAGGGCAGCTGGGGACTGAGAGACGCCTGGGTGAGTGGAAATGGCAGTGCTCTGTGGTGAAGCAGCTGTAATAGGCTTTCCTGCCATGAGTGAGGGAGTCCTTAATAAGAATTGAAGGCTTACTCTTGCCATGGGATGTGGTTCAAAAGCCAGCATGGATTGCGGTGGGGTCTTGTGGTGGGGATGCGCCAGCGCCATGATGGGCACTGGGGAAGGGAAAGAGGGGGTAGCCCATGCCCTTGTCATTGCTCCTTTATCGGTTCATTGAAGCAAGGAAAGGGTTACTAGAAAGGCTCTGAAAACTGTTTTACTACATGTTGTCTTTAGTGTTTGCCTGGTGGTGGATGGAGGGCTATGCTGGTGCCCTAGTTCGCTTAGCCATAACACGAACTGCCAGTGTGGCCCCTGCCTGAGGAGATCCCTCCCTGAGTGGGTCTCCACAGCTTGCATTGTGTTCAGGCTGGGGAGGGAGGCTGAGGACGGTGCAGCCTGTCTTTCATCTCTCTTCATCAGCAGCAGTGCCCCAGCTTGGCTCTGTAGGATGCATCCCCATCCCAAGCAAAAGGGGCTTTGTTCTGCAGTGCTCTCTTTCTTCAGAGGTCCTGCTGCCAGCCTGTGTCTCCATGTCTGGAAACACCATGAGCTGAGGTCCTTGTTGCCTGGGAGGCTGTGGCAAGCATGTGGGAAGGTGAGCAATGAGAGATGAGCTGGAGCGGCAGCGGGGAGGAGAGCAGCAAGAAGTGAGTTGGAGTGGTGGCTGGGATGAAATATGAAGTTTGTGAGGAAAAACTCTTGGGATTTTATTTGAGGATGGATTGTAGAGTGTAGATGTGCCTGCAGGAGGAGAGAAGCAGCAGTGCTGAGAAATGAAGGCATAAAGAAATGGTGGGGTGCATGTGGAAACAGACAGGGGTGGAGGTGGGAGCGTGAGGTAAAACCCTTGAGCCAGCCCTGCAGGCAAACAGTGCCACAGAGCTGCCAAAAACACAGAGCCAGGCAGCTTTGATGCCCCGTGCAGGGCTTGGCAGGGCAGCTTTGCCTTAGAGATCATAGGGTCCCGTGTTTTGGGGAGGCCATGTTGCTCTGCAAAATGGAGGAGGTTTCAAACCATCTCCACCATGCCTGCATCACCTCACAGCTGCCTGTGAGCTGCCAGCCACAGACCAAAGGCGCTGAGAAAGCATTAATGAAAACAAAAGCACAAATAAGGACACTCAGGTCAGCTGGTACAAAGTGAAAAACTGGAAAAGGGAAAAGCAGTGCAGCCTGGAGAGGAAGGGTTTGTTGTTGGTGTTGGAGTAGTGCTGCTTCTGCAGCACGTACAGGGAATGGGTGCGTTTCTGTGGCACTTGGGGAATATCTGTTTCTGGAGGCCTTTTTTCTTTTACTTTTATTTTTTTCCTCCAGTTAATGTCTCACAAAAGGTCATGGCCTGCTGTGGTTGTGGCTGATTGGCAAAATCCTGCTCAGGAGGGTTGTGGATCCTTCTGCATTCGGGACTGTTTGCTCAGGGCCTCAGTTTGACTCCAGTCCACCTGCTTGTTATTCATACTGGCAAAAACTGTTCTCTGCACTTTTGCCCAAAGTAAGGTTGTGATTTTTCTTGGTTTTGCAGTGATTTACCTCTCTCCTGATAGAATTTAGACAGGGAAATGTAATCAATCAATCAGCATAGTAATTGCCTGTTTAGCTTTGACGACAGTTGAGAGATTGCCTTGCATTTAACAAGTCTTCTCTGGTTGAGGCAGAGCTCAGAGGTCAACACCCTTTGACTCCAGGGATCCACTCCCTGAGGAACATGTGGCTCTCTTTTTGGGGATACAGGGGGGGAGAGCAGTGTAGTTTAACTTGTATTGCTTGTTGTACTGGTATGGTGTCCTTGAAAAGAATGGCAGTGGTAGGACTTTGTGGGATCATGTCTGGTTTGGCTAGCATGTCATCATAGGAAGTGCTTCAAGGAGAAATCACATGGTCAATTAATGTCTCAGGTTAGTTGGAGATTTAAAGGTGGTATTTGCTCGTCTTTGGGAAGGTAGTGTGGGGGATGTTATCCAGAATTTCAGCTGATAGGGAACATGTTTTGTAAACTCTCTCTCAAATATGTCTCTGAAGAGGAGGACCAGCGCACTGAAACAAAGGGAAAAGACAGCTTGCCTGAAGGACATGTAGAAGTCAGGTAATAACATCATTTGGTAAGCAGACTATGAAGATTATTCCAGGTACAGTTACGTTTCCTGTGATACTGTTTTCAAAGTCATCGATTTTACTTTGTCAGGTAGGAAGACCCTAGTGGGTTTTGGTCAACCTACTTTGCTTGCCCATCTGCATAACATCTCACTGTCAGGCAGATGTTTACAGATGTTACTGTCCCAAAGTCCCTTTTCAAAAGGCGGTAATTCATATAAATGGCAGTTCTTGCAGAGAAGCCATTTCAAATCATTGGTCAATGAACCACACAGTTCTGCTTCTGTAAAACCACTACTTCTGCTAGTTGCAATGCTAGAAACATGTTAAAAGTGTACGGCTTTGTCCCTTCCCCCTTTTTCCCTTGACAGCTGCTGTGTGGTGATCACAGACAGTTAACTTACACTGCCATTATCAGCAGGAGCTGGCTGGTTGCGTTCAGCAGCCACCAAGATCTCATACATTTTTCCAACAATTTGATTTCAGAAGCTCTCCCACAACAAAGTAATAATAAAATATGAAATCAACAAACACTGCTTGAAATCATGTCAGAAAAATAAAGGTTAGTAAGTGGCATTAAGATGTAAAATCTGAGACCATATAAAAACAAACAAGTTTTTGGACAGGAAACATCAGTGGATTTGAGCACACCAGAAATCTGAGCTCCAATCCAGATGCCTGCAGTTGACTGTGTCCAATTAAACTGGGGGCATGTCTCGCTAGTAGGCAATTCTCAGCAATACCAGTATGAGTGGTTTTGTGTTTCTCATTGCCACACACATGATATGCTGAACCAGTGTGAGGTTTCTAAGATGGCTGAGCTCTTCCACACTGTTTGGTTCCCCTCCCCTTCACCAGTTCAGGCCGTTGGTAGATCCTTGGGGGCAGTGAGCTGTTTTATGAAACCGCATTGTCAGTTGTGCCAGCACAAGATAGTCTCCTCCCCGCCAATATTTTATTTTCTAATGTGAAAGGAGGGTGTTAATTCTTCTGCCATTCTCCATTTCCTGATCTGAATGGATGTTGAAATAGTTGTGCTGCCACAACTTGCAGCAGGGAGCATACAGTGGCATGAGGCCGGGCATGTAGTGGGCAGTAGAGGAAAGGGAGAGAGCGTGACAGGAACTGCTGTAAGCCACTGTTACTGCCAAACACATCACATCACTGAACCACAGCCTAAGTGCTACTGAAAGACTTAATAAATATTCAACAGCAGAAATATGTCCATTGTGAATTAAATTGAAAAGAAAATAGTTGATGCAGATTTGGACTTCCGGTAGGAGGATTTCTGTAGTTTGCTGCAGAATTGCTCTTACCAATTGAATGGTTTTCTGCTTATTGTTTGGACTTCCAGTGGAAGTTTGATACTTGGTTTCTGAAACCTATTTAAAGACACTCTTTTGACTGTTTAACACCTTGGAGGGGTGGGGAGGGAAATTCCATTGCAGTCTAAACAGAGGAGAGAAGCACATCTTAAACTATTGAATGTCATTAAAAAGCAGCTGTGGGTCTTTGGATGTTGTTGTGGCCATTGTTGAGTCTTTTTAATGGGGTGTACATCATTAGGTAGTGTACAGAAGCTGAGACAAGGTACAGCTCTAGAAATCACGTTGAGATGCTGCATCTAAACCAGCCAAGAGGAGGATAAACCTTGTCAGGTCCCTTTTTTGAAGACTCTTTAGAGCCCTGGGTTACATAAGAAACGAGTCGCCAGGTTTCCTACCTTGCTGGCTCCTGGTCTGATCAGCTAGGGCACTTGCTCTCTTCTGCCCATCTCCAAAGGCTCTTCATGAACACCAGATTGCAGAGCAGGTGCTACGTGACTCTTGCTCTCTAGCGAGGTGATGGAGTGCATTTGTGGTTTGCAGCAGTAGTTTGTCTGTGTGATAATTTAAGTAGTTTCCCTGTTCTCTGAGAAGGTTTAAAAAGTACCCTGAAAATCAAAGCCTCACCTTGTGCCTTTATCTATCCAATTTTTACTGCTGTGAAGTAGTTGGCACCAGGCTGCGTGGCATTATGAAGCCATGCCTTGCCAGAAGGCTGGCAGGTATTTATAGCATAGCCTGTTTGGCAAGGAAAGAGAAAAGTGTCCCTCTTTCCCCCCTGAAAGGAGCAGGGACTGCAGGCTGTGGTGTGGTTGTATGGTGCTTGACTATTGCTTTTTGAAGTCTTACTGGGGTAACTGGTTGCCTTCACCTCGTTTGTAAAGAAATGTTTAATGCATGGGTGCTCCAGTTGCCACAGCTGTCTTAGCTTTTGCCTTTCCCTGTCTGTCTCTCCCTATTTTTTCTTCTCTTTGTCTCAAATTAGCACCACAATTAAAGTGTGAAGCCTGCTGGCAGCTCACTAGTAATTACTGTACAATGAAAGAGAGGAACATCTGTCAAAGCTAGGACAAGATAACAGCTGTAATTGATTGCCACATCATGGAGCTTGACCACCAGCAGATGGCTGCGGCCAGTTTTTAGTAACTGATCACAGCAGTGGTCCCAGGGATTTGGTGTGACTCCTCAGAGGTGACTGCCTGTGAATTACACCTGTTCAGGAGCAGCCACGCAAGGCTCCATCCTTTTGCCTCCTTTATTTTATTTTACTTATTTGAG
The DNA here is from genome assembly GCA_026283785.1 of Coracopsis vasa. Lineage (NCBI taxonomy): Eukaryota > Metazoa > Chordata > Aves > Psittaciformes > Psittacidae > Coracopsis > Coracopsis vasa. The sequence goes on from JANHGB010041694.1 coordinate 29,188, forward strand.
TTTGTGCTTGCCTCCGAAGCTGTACCACAGAGCAGCATATGCCGCTGCTCTCGCTAGGAAGGGAGCAGCAGGGAAGAACGAGTGAGGCACTGGAGCTGCAAGCAATGGCTCGATGGCAATTGGCAACGCTTGGTGCTCTGCAGCACAGGAAGTGCCTCCAGTCACTGAAGCACTTGCGAAAAAGCACAGAAGCAAGTTCATATTCATTGCAAAACAGAGGAATCCCTTCAGAGGCAAGATTTTAAAAAGCAGATGAAGGGGGGAAGCCATTTTATGCAGAACATGGGGCTCCTGCCTCAGAATTAAATTGCTCTGAGTACTTGCCCTGTGATTGCAGGGTTTAGGTGTCCCTTCCCAGCTCAGAGCCCCTGCTGTCATCTCCTGTGTTGTGCCTCGATGGCAGAATTGACAGGAAAAGGTCTGAGTTTATTACAGCATCACAATTCATAAAACCTGTAGACTAAAACTAACCAAGGAACTGTCATTGTTTCCACTACAGTGTTGGCTATCAGTGTGACTGCATTGTTAGAGCATGTTTGTGGCACATTCTCTCCTTCACTAGAAATGTTGCTGTAGAAGTAGAGAATAAATAATCTAGAAAGAAGGTTATAACTTTTATTATACTTCATTAACTTTTATTACAATGGCCTTTGCTTTGTGGTAGCAATGAGATAAGGCCTGAGGAATCAGATCTGTCTTTAAAGCACATAGGATTTTTCTTTTCCAATGTCATCAAACCTGAAGGAGTAAGTGTGTGTGGCAGGAGGGCGTTGGGGGAATCTTCTGTTGTTTTCAGTGAGAAAGCAGAATGTCTCAATGTAAATGAATTGCAGAGATTGCATGTGAATCCCAAACTCTGCAGAGAGCCTGAATAGCTGCTGCCATTCAGCTCTCCCGGTGTTCAGTCATAGGGTTAATTGTTAAACAATTACTGCTGCATTTCAAAGGCAGTAAGACAAATTAGGTCAGGTATCTGAGCAGTTTCACCTTGCACACCACCCTCCTCCCATCCTTACAGTGACTCAGTTGGACAGAGTTTCCTGGGTTATTGTGTAAAACAGCAGCTTGTTTTAAACAGTGTGATCTGTCATTAATTCAGCTAATAAATCACAGCATAAGAACAAGAATCTTGCAAGATTAACATCTACAATCAATTGGGAATTACAACATCGGCTTTCATAGGCAAAGTTGATCGTTAAGTCATGGAAAATTTATTACCTTACAAATCTGCTTATAAGAAGTGTTGACTTGAAGCCTTTACAGATTGTATAGATTGCTATTAGACATTCACAGTTTTTTTGATGAAAGGTTAAATAACTACAGTTGCGCTCTATGTTTTCATTGAATTACTAAAAGTGATGGGCAATCTTCTAGGGTGGACTGAATTTTTTGTGGAATGATCCTATCAAGTATTCAGTTCTTATGAATCACAATCCTCTTAACATGACAAAACCTGTGTTGAATGTCAGAGGAGGCCAAAACCACCTTGTTAAGTGCTCAAACAAATCTTCAAACCAAACTTTTCTGGTGCAAACTGAAGTGAGATGTCTTATTTTTTTCCTTTGTCTGCAACGGGGAGAATTGTTTTGGAGCTGTAACACCACCATTGTCAAGGCTTTCATATCCTGTAATGAGAAAAGAAAGTCTGTGGAAGTTTCCTGTTAAGAAAAACATTGGCTATCTACGCAAAATAAAACACAGTCCAAAGAACATACAGTACAGTGAGTCCTTGATCTGTTGTGTTAGTTTGGAGCTTTCATCATCCCTAAAATTAAGCACCTGCTTAAGTGAGAACAGGGATTCTGCACCTCGTGTATGAGAGTAACTTCTGTTCAAAATAACCAGAAGGTAACAGGACACTGTGTACATTATACTGCATTTTTGTAATGTGAAGAACGTGTAATCTTAATTGAAAGTGTTACTGGATATTCCCGTGACAGATCACCCTGAAGGAGGCTGAGCAGCTGAATGCTGGGAATAACTGAGTTTCTGTTCTTCTTAATTTTTTAAGCTGGATTTTTAATAGTTGCAGCGTTCTTTAAAATATGTGCTGATATACAGATAGGATCCTGGTAACTGGTCACTTGGCACCTGTTTAGGTATGTAGCAGTCATTTCCTACCTTGTATACAAGGTGCTTCTCCGGGCTTGGGAAAGTAACCCAAGTGTTGGTGTCTGTCTTACCCTGATTTGGGAAGACCCCTCTTTTTTTCTTTTTTTTTTCTTTTTTTTTAGAAAATATATTTATATATAGTCTGTTGCTGTGATTTAATAACAGAATTGCTACAGATGAAGCTGGGAGCTGGGGCAAAGGCATCAGTCAGTGAATTAGGCGCATGATCTGGAGCCCAGCTTGGTGGAGGCTGAGGGCAGGAGAGGAGGTGATGTCAGCACCTGGGGTGCGTGCCAGTTCGGTGCCATTCATGCTGTATGTCGGCCTCGCAGCGTGCTGGCAGCAGTCTGCACAGAGAGTGCAAGAAAGTGAAGAAATGGAGGGGGAGGGCAGAGGATGCAGGGAAAATAGCTTTGAAAAAAAGAGGAGAGAGAGCAAATGCACAGATCGATAAAAGAACAGCCTTTATGTTGTGTGGACAGGGTACAGTACCAGCTGGACTACCTGAAGCCATCATACAGCTTCAGAAATCAATTCCCCATTCTCTCACCCCTGTGCCTTGTTGGTGGCACCTCGGGGTTAGTGTCCTCTGCATTTATATGCATTCCAAAGTGGTGGAAACGGCAGCAGCCAGCACACTTGACATGGAGAGCCCCTTTGTGCTCCTGAGCAGCAGGTCAGCAAGTGAGCAGAGTTTGAATAAGCAGCCCTTGTGCCTTCATATATCTCTCTGATCCCTTGAACAAAACCAGCATACGAAAGGCAGTAAGGCAATGTGAAGGCCTCCTAAATGTCACCGTAATGTCAGCAGCACTGGGAGCAGAGCAGCCTCGGAAGAGCAGAAAGCTTTGTAATATTTATAGAAACAGAATTTGTTAAAAATGCATTTGCCTGTTACAGTTCAGCCTTTTGGAGTCCTCACTTCTTTCAGCTCTGGAAGTGGGTGGTGAGTTGAGAGTCTCTGCATGTGTTTCAGGCTGGGTTTAAGTTGTTGCAGTCAGTCTGGGCTCCTAGCAAATGTGAAAACCTGAGAGTTTGCTAATTCTGTGGTCCAGAAAGAGTCCTGGTCCTCCTGAAAGAGCTCGAAGTCTTCTGAAATAAACCTTTGCTACCTTTCTCAGTGTAAACATGAAGGGCCTCTGTACCAATTTTGCATCTGCAAAACAAGGGTAAATATACTGCAAAGCAGACAGTGACTTGATGTCTGTGATATAACAAGCCAGTGACAGTACATGGGATACCTGGCACCTTGTCCCTGAAAACCCTGTTTTGTCTCTTGATAGCTTGGACTCTGGAACTGACTGCCAAGAACAAAGCAGACCTGTCTGCTTGTTTTTGCGGAGCATGCTACATTTATCTGCACTATCATCGTGGTACGTCTTGTCACCATGATCACAGGCATGTAATGCTTTTACAGCACAACAAAATGGACCTGGAAAACAACCAGAAAATGGAGCAAGAGAATGCTGTGAAATTATCCTGGATAAACCCGCCCCATGTTGTGTAGGAATACCAGTGATGGCTCTGCTGTTCCATGCTGCTTGTCAAATAGCAGTGGTGGCAAGCAGCAGGCGGGCAGTGTCTGTGACCCAACAGTCAGCAGTGTTTCCTTACACAGCCTCAGCCTGTTTGAACTACTGGGAGATCTGGTCCATGTGTTGCAGGAGGCAGCTTTTGCTGTTAGTGCTATTGAAAGCATTGCCGTTTAAGAGCATAAGGCTGGATCCTCACCCAGCCTGGTCACCTGAAGTCACAGGCTCCTATGCAACAGAAAAATTATTTTTAGTAGCAAGCAAGAACTGCTGTTTTCTCCTCTTGGTGGTTTTTTTTTTTCTTGCTCTTGATTTCTGTTTGTAAGGGTCAGTCCTTCTTCAGTTTAGGGAAGCACACTCTTTAATGTGGTCAGTCAGCACCATATTCAGGATTGTTAAAAGACAAATTATAGCCTAACAAATGCTGTGAATTCGTCTACTTTCCCTCTCCTTTCCCCCATTCCAGCTCTTAATTGCTTAAATTCTTGATGCTTCTGGTGAGCAGGAGGCTGGAAGATGCACTGATTTCTGATTTCCAGCTTGGTGCTACAGAAACCTGGGCTTCTTGTTTCCATTTGCCTGAGCTTTGTTTCAGTGAGGTGGTAAAGATATCACCAGTCCTACCAAATCCATGTTGTTTGGGTTGATCAGACAGCTGCTGTGTTTTAGAGTACCACATAAGCGTAGATATGATATGTTCCGTTGGGGAATAGGAAACCATTCTTTTGTTCTGTGTGTTTGACATTACACAACATTTCCTGGTACCAGATTTGCTACTGTGCTCTCCACCTCTCACTTGTGTCTTCTTGTGTGTAGCAGCATGCTGGTAGAGCAGAGCACTTATTGCCCCTACTTGCTCAAACCGTATGTTTTGCAAAGGCATTTTCTCCTCTCCCCACTGTTCTAAGCAGGAAAGGTCCAACAGAACATTACCAGTTCCTGCTTGTTTTCCTTCCCTGCATATTAAAGTCACTGAAAAAGTCAGCACTTTAATATTGTGGACTGAAAACTGCCAGAGCTCAGGTGCAGAACCGGACCAGCTCATGCATTGCTGTCACAGCAGACAGCCCCAAAATCTGGGGCAAGGCAGCTGGCCCGAGGGGTTAACCACATAAGCTGTCCTGCGTACCAGTTAAATCTGCTGTTGTTTGTGAGTTAACACAGTGATGCCTTTGCTTCACATTCATTGCCCCCCCTCATCAGAACTGCTCCCACAGGAAATCGAAGTGAGGGAGGGAGGCTTTGTTTTGCTTGCTTGGGATGGCTGCAGAGTGAAGGGATGGAGCAGTGCTGCTTAGTGGATTAATAGTGTTTCTCAGCAGTTAGTGCTTGCTTTGATTACAGTGCTTTTTTTAATGACCACTTGACTGCAGGTGGTGAAGGATGGCTCGAAAATGTCCTTTTAAAATTACTTTCAGACTCTACAAAGAAATATAAAATTGTACTTTTCCCTCTTCCAGCAGAGCTCTAGCAGGGCTGTGTTACCTGCTTCTGGCATATAGAAATATGTGCACCTTTTGATATGTCTCTTTTATCAGTCTTTTCTTGTACATTTTTTCCCTGTGGGCAGCTAAATGACTCTGGAGGGAGGAGGAGGAAGATTAATGAAACTAGTGTTTATCCATCTTAATTAGTGCTCTGTTGACACAAATTATTTTGAGTATTTACTGCACAGTAGTTACTGCTCATGTAAATCTTTTTTTTTCCCTTGAATTAACATGTTTATTTCTTGCACTAAGTTATTGCTGCAGCTTAGCACAGCTGGCTACTGATTCCCCTGTGCAGCCAGACACTTGGCGGCTTTTTTTGGCCAGTCACTTGCCCTCCATTTGCTTACAGGGTTACCATAGGCAGTACTTACAGTACAGACTGTGGCGGTTTGAAGCAGGGGAGCTGAGCTGTGGGAAGAAGCTGAGATCACCTGGTTTTGCAGTAGCACCATTAGAGGTTTCGAGCTGCAGTGCAGCCCTTGATCATGAACGTAGAGTGACTGAACCCAGGATGGCTGGAAGGAGGCTTCAAAGAGAGAAGGTGACAGGACACATCTTCAGAATTAAATGAGGACCCATTTTGTGTCAGGGCCTCAACCCTGCATGTTGTCAGAGGCAGAAATGTTGGGCAGAAGGACTTGAATGCTGAGCAAAGGCACTCCTTGTTTTCTCTGGGTTTTTTTTGAAGATTGCAGTAGCTTGGTTCATTAATCCTCTGATGCACATGGGAAGTTTTGTAGCAAAAGCTCAGCTATTCTACAGCTTGGAGAGGAAGTAAAATATCTCATGGGTTTTGAAGGGATTTGTGGATTTGTTTGGATCTTGCACTGTGTTAAAAACTACTCCAGCTCTTCCAGACCACAACTTTCTGGAATAGCTGCTCAAAATTGCTGAGGAGTTTGGTAGGCGACTGACACTATGCCTTTCCAAGAGCAGTTAGGCATTAAGTTATGGTATGTCCAGTGCTGAGCTCACTGGTGCTCATAAATATCTCCCTTTCACAAGCTAGAAATGGTGTTCAGTAGAAAATTCTCTGTAAAACCCCTTTTGTCACACTGTGGTGCTGTACAGTTGTGCAGTAAAGAAAACAGAAATTCATAACAGGATGAGATGTTAAGATGTGAAGAGTTAATTTTCTCCACATACTTAGACAAAAAGGTGTCCGTGTAGCTCGTCCTAGGTTTAAGTAGTCCTGGTCACCAGTGGCTGGTTTAATCTCAGGGTTAGTGAAAATAACTCTAAAGTGAATAGCACATGGCCATGGAGGTGGAAGGTTGCCATCACTAATGCTTTAAACTGTGGCAGGAGCATTTCACTTTTTAACAGAACTTTTCAAATCTAATGTGAAAAAACGCCTGCCTCCATGCTTTACTGACTCCTTGGGTAATGTCCCTTTAAAGCAGCAGCTGCTGCCAAGGTCTGGATGCCCTGGTCACTAAATCATTTAGAGCTGTGCTGTAGCTGAGGGCTTCCAGCTTCGCCTTTTGTTACTGTCACACAGTGGGACCTGGAAGAGCGCCAGGGCTGCAGGCGCCCATTGTGCAGGAAAGCCGCACATCTGCAGTGGAAGACGAAAACTGGATGTCAGCTGCCTGAGCAAAACTTCTCAAAAGTGGTGTCGTAAGGCCCTGAAAAGGGGGCTGGCAGGTTTTTTTTCTTGGTGCAGCCGGGCTGTTCCAGCGTGTTTTGAATCCTGATCTGCTTCTGTGTTTTTAAGCGCTACCTTCCATTTTGGTGGAGGGGATGATGGTGGTAAGAGAAGCGTGGCCAGAATCTTTATAACTGTAATAGACTGCAACAAAAGGTCTATTCACTTCTTGATGAACCAGGGATTTACATGAGTTAGTCCCCACTCTGTACCAGAGGGGAAGACTGCTGGATGAATGGAGAAAATTCCTCTATTCTGTGCACCCCTCACATAACCCTCCCCAAACCAAGTCAATCCATGGTGTCTGGTGGGGCTGTTTAGTAACTGGGAATTGGCAAACTCTGTGCTTGGGATATGAGGGAGTGAAGTGTTTCTGTTCATTGCATGCTTGATCAGGCGGAGCAGCAGGAGCTCTTTTATTTATTTTAGCTTTCTATTAATTTTAATTTTCAGTCTAAATGTATGCAAACATAAATTAAGTAGGGATGGGTTTACATCACAGCTAAGATACTTGTTAAATGAGATTTGTGTATAATGTGCATATATATATAGTACAGAAACAGCATGCTTGTCTCATTAGTGCAGTCACAATTGCTCAAAGTCTGAACATTTGTGTTGTAGCAATGTCCACAAGATTTTCATAAAAGACTATGCTGCTGCATGCTGTATGAACATGTGCAGCCTGTCTCAAGGACAATATTTGCAGTGCTAAAATAGTGCACGAGAACAGGGTGGAGTAAGCAAAAGTGAGTGAGTTTCAGAGCTTACTCAAAAGTTCCAAACAGAGCTGGTTTTCCTTGAGTCAAGAGAATAACTGTTTCTTGCAGTATATTTCTTTACCCTTCCCACCTCCCAGTACTTCCTCAAAGAGTCTTCCTGAAAGATCCTAAGGTCAGAAGTAATCCACTGAGTTGGTCTTCTCCCTGTAGTGTGTGGGCTGAGCCCATGCTCTGCATTTCACGGGAAGGATTGGGCTTCCAGTGGCCACCACGTGTTCATAGTGTTGCAGGGCAGCACGGTTATGGTAGAGACTGAGCTGTTTGTGGATCTCTGTGCCTTGGGCTGAAGCTACTGATGCAAAACACCTTGTGAAAAGTGTGGAAGCCAAATTTGCTATACTGCAGTTTTTCTGGGAGCTTGTGTTGACTGGGGAGGATTGTTCAAAATAGCAATGTGTCTGTATATGTGATGTAATACAGAGGAAAACACCAACTCCTGTGGCATCCAGCACCTTCCTGTCAACTAGTGCTGAAGAGGTCTGACCCTTGGCGTGTGCTGCTGTTCTTTTGTACTTGTAGAAGTCTGGTCAGGGAGGATAGGAAGGAGAAGTGCGGCTTTCCTTTAAAAACAGAGTGGAGGACAGGAAGGAACAGCTGGTCTGTAAGCAGCCTTCTACTGATGCAAATACATTTTCCGTTAAGACACAATTGGGAACCATGTACCCACACTAAGGGAAGAGCTATGCTGCAGTGTTGATGCTTTGGGGCTGGAAAAGTGACTTTATCCTGTTTCCATAGCACTCTGCTTTGGGAGCTCCTTTGTTCAGGCTCCTGCATGCTGCCAAAATACAAATGTTTTTCTAGGGACATGGGAAAGACTCAAGTTCTTCATTCCTACCAAAGCAAGTTCTCTGAACCGTCTCCTTGGACAGGAGAAGCCAACACAAAGAACTACATTTTTGTTTCTTCTTTTAACGTTGAAGCATAACCCTGTATTACAGTTCACAAGGTCAAAGCTGTGAGTCCCCACTCCCCTGAGGCTTTCTACTAGCTGTCTTCATCTCTGGGATAATATGCTAAGAAAACTCCCTGGATTTATGAAACCACAGCCTGACTGGGTTACACTACTAGTGTATTTGGAAATGCAATTGGTCTCTTGAAACCAAAAATAACAGTGCACTATCTTTCAGACTTGGATCATACTGCTGATACAGCTAATGATTGGAGAAGATTTGGAAAGAGTTATAACAAATCATAAAACTATAACTGAACTGAGGTAATAATTTAGGAGGAACCTTTGGTAAGTCCAGACACATCATGCTTTCCATAGTTAGTTAATTCTGTACAGCCTGTGTGTTAGCATCCTTTATCTGGTCTAACCAAAATAAACCTATATTTTTCATGGGATTATATTTTGTAGCACTCTGACAGCCTACTTTTATAGTTACTGACAGCTATAGTTGAATTTTGGAAGGTGGATTATTCCTCTTCCCTTCTTTGTACCTTGCCTCAGCATAGCTCACCTGCAGTACAGATGAATATAGCTGTGCTGGGCATTGGCAGAGACATTGCAGAGGCACCAGGGAATCCAGCACAACAGGCTGATCGTTTGGGCAGCAGTTAGCATGATGGTATTTTGGTTGCAGACGTGCTACTGTGGTGCCTAAAACACCAGACAGGTGTCTGCTAGGGGAATGAGAAGAATGAGGGTAAAATAATATAGTCTACAGTGGGGTTAGCCTTCTGAAAAACCCAGCCAAGTTTTGATCTTGAGGATCATCCTACTACTAGCAATGCTTAAATGGACCTTAATAGACAGAGTTTGGAACAGGAGCCCCCGTGAATTACTGATGTGTTCATCTTTATAATTGCTGGCCATGGGAGGGGGCACGGGATGTGCGTGTTGGTGGTAAATGATCCATAGCTGATACTGGCAGCCAGGAGCATCTTTAGCTTATGCAAATGACCAATGCATTATTAGCAAGGCACTGTTCAATTTTTAATGTGGTACATGGCAGCATAGTGATATTACTGCCATTATTTAATTAGAAAGTTGTCTGGGTAACCATTGCAATCCTACTTTGAATTTTTGCATGTTAATAACTGCTTTATACAGTGTTGGGAGTGCCCGGTTTTAATAACATCACATGTGTAAATACTGTTGTCTTCAGATTGCGAAGACCTTTTAGCAATACTGAGGGGAGTGGAGCAGTCTGTATACAAATGTTTAAACTTCATTCTGACCTTGTAAATCCTGTTTTCTCCCCAAGTGCAAATCTGGTGCAATGCAAGCAGCAGTGCTTCAAAAATAACCCTAATTAGCAATTAGCTGCAATAAATCAAGCTTGGATGGTGTGCTCAGTGCTGTTGAATTTGATACTGTATTATGGCACAAGTTGTGTAATAGACATTTAACTGTTTTAGCTTGTAGTGCTGCTTTTCTCACATTAAGTAAAATATCTAAATGTCATGAGTTTCAGCAGCAGTTTAGCTGATCGTATATTCACTTCTTGTCTAGTGAAGACATGCTTTCTGCATAAAGAGAACAGATAATCTTAGCTGTGTGTTTCTGAGGTACCCATGTCTTTATTCAGTATTAATAAATACAAAAAAATCAGCCCTTCTGGTTTCCTGCTGAAATGCATCAAATTTAAATATAATGATTTCTGATACCAACCAGAAAAAGTGAGTGTCATTAGAGGGATCTGGAGGCTAATTGGGCTTGTAAAAAGGCAGATGGTATTTTGATGGTGTTCTAACCAGAATAGTAAGAAATGCATTTTCATGGCCCTGGATTCATGAGTTTTCTCAGGTCCTTTAGAAGTAACTGGAGGGCTGTTCAGCAATTGATAATGTGTCCTATGCTGTTTGTAAGGATTGGAGATGCAATGCTTGTCTGAAAATAATACGTGTTTTGGAAGCAAACCTTTAGTGGTTCTGGGTCTGCTGGTGGTCTCGAGTGTGGAAAGACAGCACTGGTCACCACAGCAGCAGTAAAATGCCTCCATAGCATAAGATTAAAAAAAAAAAAAGCTTTTAAATATAACATTCTTATAAATCGATTTTAATTTAAAATGCACCTTTTTGTACAGCTGTAGTGCTCTGGCTGTGTGCTTCGTCAGTGTGTGGGGTCTGTGAGGAATAGCAAAACTGCTCCTATCCCCTGAGTCCCTTCAGTCGGGAACTGCCCTACAGCTGTCAACTTCAAGGAGGCGGCTGTGAGTCAGTGCACAATGGTGCCATGGAAGCCCAGTGACTAATGGATACTACACCAGCAGATTTCATCCCTGTGGTAGTAATTTAGGGGTGGAGCTCTTTGCTTTCAGTGGGATCTTTTTGTTTTGTTTCTTCTGGCTAGTTTGAGCATTTACTGGACAAGTGAGTTCTCATTTACTCACTTTGAATAATCCTTGAAACTTTCTATCACTGTTAGATTGATATTTTGATAACAAAATCTCGATTTTTGGGGAGTTTGCCAAAATTTTTGTCAAAATGCCAATACATTATCTAAAAAGTATATACTTGTGAATCAGTGTCTTTAAAAGCAGTGATATTAATAGAACCTTATATTTCACATGCGTAGTATTTTACCTAATGTTTCTGTTTTGTTCAGCATTTCTGTAAGCTACATAAATATTGCTATTACGTGCCTGGGTCCAGTGCTGAGACCAGGACCCTTTGCTGTGGATTCCCAGTCTCACACCTTAGTTAAAAGATTACATTGACTGGATTTATCTTTATTTAAAGTTGCCACAGTGTGAACACTGTGGCCTGATATTACACTCAGGGCCTCTAAAATGACCAGAATTCATCTTCTGACTTGGTCAGACAGTGTGCTTTCTTTTGTTTAAAAAAGTCAATGTGATATTATTGTGCAGGAGAAGATGCCATTAGTGTCTCATACACCTCAGTTTCCTTTGAAAGAGAATGTACTTATTCGTACTGATTAGGATGGTGGATCCCTAATTTATCACTTTCTGTGTTCTCAGTGTAGTTTACGTAATTCCTTTCTTGCTTGTTCTAATCTATGCCTTACAGAATAGTAATGCTGTTCTTACAGGTCTCTCTTCAGTTTATGGATGGATTGTGCATTGCCGAAGTTGTATTGAGGCAGGAATCGTACTGTTGTGTAAAGGGGCAGAGAAAAGTGGGTGACCTGAGGTCTGATTTTTGTAGTTGCAAGAACTCTTTGTGAATATTTTGGTGAATAAGGAGAAGCATTGTGTGTCATGTGATCAAGTAGCAAACTTGCCAGTTTCTTTTTGTGACTTAATGAGCTTTGGGGAGTAGGAAAAAATCAAGATGCACTTGCAAGGAAGTCAGATAAAACCTCTAATTCTAGATGTATATGTTGGGAGGTTCTTTTATGGGGTAAAATCCATGAATTTGAAAACCAGACCAACTTAGAGGTGCAGAGAGAGCATGCATAGCTTTTAATTTGAAGTAAGTGCTTCCTCTGTGGCTGTTTTTGTATCTTTTGTTCTTATCATTTCTTATTGTTTCTACTGAGTTTTCCTGTATGTCATCGCTCTGCCAAGGCTCATTGCAACTTTAAGGGCAGGCAGCTGCTTTTAGGACAAGCTGCTGTTGTGCTGCTCCAGGAGGTGTCTCTGATACTGACTCCACAGTGCTGCCTGCTTGGCAGGGCACCAGGGCTGCCTATGTGATTCTTACCCTCTCTTCTATTCTTCCATATGTTATAAGGTAGGTTTGACTGAATTCATTAGTTAAATTATAATCTCTGCAATAACTGAGTTGAAGGATTTACACTAAGCAAAGGGGAGTGTCGTCTTTCTCTGCCTGTTTTTGGTGCTTTGAATTTGTATGCAAAGACCTTCTCAGTATGTTTTGAAGACAGGTAGTTTCATTTGGAACACTGCTTTAAAGGGTGCTGGCTCTGACTCAAGTAATAAGTGAAATACTGTAACAGCTCCAAGCTTAACCTGGAATTTGTGTTGGCTTCCCCATAAGCTTACTCCACTCGTAAGTGACTGTATGTCATGTAGTAGCAAAGATGCTGATAGTGTTGTCAGCACCAGCTGTCCCTCTTTGCAGCAGTTTCTTGTACTGAATTATTTACTACTGGGATTTATGCTATGTATATGGTGTAAAAGTTTTATCACAGCAATTGTACATGTAAACTAGTACCGAGTACGGAGATGGTCTCCAAAGTGTTAGAAGAATGCTAAAGGGAAGGTCTCTGATTTAATTGGTTTTATCTGTGGCTCCAGATTTATTCATTCTTCTCTTTATCTGTAGTTTAACAAATAATCATTTTCCATAATTTGACATGTTATATGGCTGAGTAATTATGTTCTAATTATGGAATCCCTGAAGTGAAAGGTATAGTTTCACCAAAGGTTTGGGTCTTTTATTACCGGTAGGCACATTTCCATGGGATCTTTTTTTTCAATTGAATGTGAAAATTCGCAGTAGTGGAGAACTGCAGACTCATAATGTGATTCTTATTGTTCAGACAGTGAAACAGGAATCAGTAATGAAGAGAAGAATGAAAGGTCTGGAGGGCAGCTGCTGGCCAAAAATCTTGGGTTAGTGGTTTTGGTGCAGCCAGCAAATGATCACACTACTTAAACTTTAGCTGAACTGAAAAGGGGGAGGGCACCTGACTCAAAAATTACTGTGTGATACATTGAAACATAAGTAGGAGATTTAAGTAGTTTAATGTACCTCTGACTCGCAGCTTTTTTTGATGACTCTTTTCTGGATATTTTTTTTTTTTTTTTTTTTTAGAAAAAAAGCACTAAAGTGTATCCATTATGTGGCTGTTGTAATAGTTCAGTACTTGTCCAAAGGGAAAGTCAGCGGGTGATACTTTAAAAATAAAATCCAACTTATGAAAGGCTTAAACCATAGTGAGTGCAGCCCTGGCTGGGAGTCTCACTGAAAGTAGAGTCACCATGGCCTTTAGGTGGAGGATCTTGAAGTGCATTTGTTACAAGTTTAGGCCCCCTTGTTCACTGATGCTTTTCTGGGTAAAGACCTCCTCTTATCTGTCTTATCTGCTCCATTAGAGTTGCCTCTCTTACATTTGTAAAGATGATTTTCAGTAATCATGTTGTTTGAATGTTCATTTAAATGACAGTCTTGTCTTTCCACTGATCAAGACTGAGAATGCTTGAAGAAAACGCCAGTGTGCTAGAAAAGCTGAAGGTGCCTGATGTGTTGAGTCATTTTTAAGGAGTTTGAAAGTATTAGCAAAAGCACAAACCAGAGGTGTTAAATGCTTTGCCAAAGCCAGCACTTGTTAGTTGCCAGCTATTCCCTGCTAGGGTAGGGGAGAAATGCCTTCTCCTCAGTCCTCTTCAAAAAGACTGGTTTAAGGGCTGTGTTATCTGATATTATCAAAGATAACATTGCAGAGCTTAATATTCTTCTAAAGATTATGTGCTCCTATTTTTGTTGTGGTGTAACTAACATCTTGCATCTATTAGGACCTGGAATTGTTATGGGATGCTGGACAAATTCCCAACCATGTAATTTAATGCTGTTTTGTTCGACAAACAAAGGTATGTAGCTTGCAGTTTCCACGGTGCAAGTGGCAAGTGATAAATCACAGGTGTGGTGCTTAGCTGGGGACTGCTGAATTGTTTCCATAATCCCCAGAGTATGTGGAGGTAGTGGTGGAAAGCAGACTTCCAGATCTGGTTTTGTGGGGCTGTAGGGTTTGGTGGAGGCAAAAGGTTAGCAACAGAGGGAGAACCTCAGCGTCATTCCTGTGCGTGCACATAGGGGCTGGAAAGCCAGTTGCATCTTCCACCTTTACTGGAGTTAGGCTTTTTTGGTATGTGGCATAATACCACTTTTAGTTTAGCTGACTGGATAAATATTGAAGAATTGCATTGCCTTCAATTTTAGGGAGGGATGAAGGAGATTTATTTTCTTGTACTTGAGCTGTGCTAAATAGACATGAGAAATACAGCTGCTGTTGGTACTTGGGACAAGGTGAGAGCAGAGGTGAACATGTGCATAATACACATGCACAAATGCAGGGTTTTTTCTAAGTATGTTTGCCAGGGTAATCTTTTAAAAAGAAATGTGTGAAGATTTATTTATCCAGTAGTCTACAGGCAGAGGAACTCAGAGATGGATGTCACATCCTCCTAGAGTCCATAAAGAAATAGCAGATCATGGGTAATAAATATTCTTCTCTGCCAGAGGAGTTCAAAGGAGGAAATGCATGATCTGATCCAGAGGTGGACTGTCCTTTAGTTATCAAACATGATGTAGAGAGCCATTTGTGCAGTGAAGTTGTCCAGCCAGGGTTTGGTATTGTTTCTGTTTAAACTTCTTTGAGAGGGTGTCCTGAGGAAGAGACTGTTACTGCCTTGCTTGTTAGTGGGAATTTTGTTTCACTACCAGTGGGTAGAATTTGGCTCTTCAGAGACCTCCTATTAAATGCTTTAGGGAATATGTTGTACATGATGTGTTCATTTCCTTAGTATAATTCCCTATCACCAATGCCATTAAATGCACCATTACCAGCCATCTTATGTAAATGATTTTTCCAGTCTTTTCTCTTAGTTCAAAATACCCTTTTGGAGGGCTCTTGATGAGTTGAACTCAATTTGCTCAAAGGTTAGCATGTTAAATTGGTATTTGGTTTTCATTAACCTGTGGAGTAATATCTTGTCATTAGGAAAGTCCTTTTGCAGGGTCTCTGTCATCATTCATTTCTTGTAGCTAGGTGCCTTGCTTTTTCTTCTTTTCCATCCAATTCCTGCTGTCAAGGATGGTGCCTTTAAAAATCTGTTGTCCTTTGTATCACATAAGAAAAAGCTCTATGGCAGCCTGTTAACCCAGAAGTGTCCTGTGCAGTGTCCTCAGTTTTTAGCAAGAGTATTTGTTTCATTCTGGATTTTTTTTTAGTTAGGATTTAATTAGCTTTTGGCGAGGTGTTATCATAGTTGCAATTCCTTAAGATAAGAGTATTTATTGCTTTGCTGACCAAGGCACAGTTGAGTGATCAAAAATAACACTATAAAAAAAGAAATCTGCAGGAACTGGTCATTTTTCCTGTGGTGGCAGACTTTCAAGAAACACAAACTAGAAAATCCAAAATATACTGCTAAGAAAGGAACAAATAAGACAGCTTGTAAGTACAGACTGTATCTGCAATGTAAAGGCGCAGTTCTAAATGTAGAGTTGCAGTAGACTTCAGAATAATGCTTGGACTATCTGTTACCGGGCAATTGCTACCTATCAAAACTGCATTGTATTAATATGACTGATCGTTTGAGGTGGCTCGGGCATCTCCTGCTCCTGTCCTTCCCAGTGCCTCATTGTGAAGTACAATCATGTTTCTTTCTCCTCATGCATCTCTTCTCCCACATACCAAATTGATGAACGCAACATATTTGAACATAAATAAAATTAATGGAGCAATAAAACAAAAAAAATTGTATTCTACTAAATCCTCTGTTTGCTTTGCTTAAAAAACCAATACGTTACTCTAGGGATAAAGAAAAGCAGCACAAGACGAGCTTTGAATCAGGTGAGTTTCTTATGTGCTTTCCATCTCCAAAGAGGGAAGCATTCACTGAAACATTTGCTGTAAGAAAGCAAAACCAGCAGGTTAATTTTAGTGCCCAGCACTGACATTAGGATATGGAGTGAGACTTTTTCCAGTTCTGGACAAAAGTTGACATTTTTGCAAAGGAAAGATGGCACATTCCTGTCTTCATGGAAAATGTGAATAATAGCATTTTTCTCTTGTAGGCTGGAAGTTCAGCCTACTCATGATTTATTAATGTTATCAACTTGCCAATTCTGGCTGCAGAAGCTGTCATGAGTTTTGCATAACAGAAGTATATAAAGTATGTTTTCTATTATTACTATGTTAACAATTAATATTGCTTGTAGAAAGATGTGTGGCAGTGGGCAGCTCCCCTTCTCCTCAGCCCCCTTTGCAATACATGCGTCTAGAGCTGCAGCACGAATCATATTTCTGCTGAAATGTTGCAGGTTGGTGTCATCTCTTAATGACAGCTGGTGACCGAACTGATTTAAGAAGTGCCTGTATGGCCATTCTCTGAGGTCTCTTAGCAGTGAGACTGCTTCCCTTACAGAATTGCTGTGATGTGCTTGGTGTGTTTGAATGCTGTGGGCATCTCAATGTTCTGTGCAAAGCTTTGCTGTATTAAAATTACAGAAACAGCAGAAAAACTATAAGCACCAAAACTCTTTTTTACCTTACAGAAAGCCAAGAACAGAAACAACCCAATCTATTATGCTTCATTAAACAGGGATCTAGAAATCCCCTTAATGATTATTTTTTTTCCAGTTCATTTACCAAATTTTTGTAGTCTTTTGTTTGTTCTGCATTTGCTCTTTCACCCCTAAGAAGGGTTTCACTTTTTCAAGCTAGTCCTGGCATTGACAGAAAGAACCAAATTTGTCTCCTGTGTTACAGCAGCCTTGTGCTCCTGGCTTCATTTGGCAGTTTGAGCCTTTCTGCTTAGGCTGGGTAAGCAGCTTGTTCCCAAAACACCAGCAGAAAAATCAAAGATGATAAGGATGCTTTCCTCCCCCCTGCCTCCAAACATGTGCTAATAAAGAACTTGGCAAATGGATTTAAACCAAAGCCCAGAAATACACTCTCTTCAGGAGCTGACTGTTCCTCTCTGGAATGAGCCCTAAGTGAAGCTCTGAGTTTCCTCAGCCTTAATCAGTTTGAAGCAAGATGTCATGAATTAATCAGGATCAGCTTAGAAGAATTGCCTGGGATTGTTGCAGGCCAAACTGTTCAAAGCAAAGAGTGGAGCAATAGTTTATTGAATCTAATAACCAAGCTCACCTTTGATACTTCTACGTTCCAAATCAAAGAGCTCTTAAAATGGCTTTCTTGTATGCTTCTCAGCAGCACTGTGTGAATGTATCCTTTTAAAGAGTTTGCTTAAGGATGTAAATAAGTGCTTTTTGGGAATGAAGTATTTTTCTGTATTGTATGGCTGTGTTCCCTGGGTGGGAGGGCTGGCAGCAGAAGCCCAGGTATCTGCATCATCCTGGCTGTGTGGCAAAGTACTCTCAGGACCGGGTCCTTGAGCGGGCTTCTGGCTTCTCCAGTAACCCAAACAGCAGTGCCTGAATTGGGAGTCTTCAAGGAGGGGTGGGGGAAATGTCATGTGGAAAATAACTTGCAGAGCAGACACTATGCATCAGTTTTTCCTATTGCTCCAAATTCACTGGGTCTTTGGGTGTGTGTTTTGTTGGTTTTTTTTTTCTTTTTAACATTGCCTTTTGAGAACACAGGGTTTCCTCTGACAGGACTGAAGCCAGGTCATAGCAACAAAAATTAATTGCTAAATATTAAGCCTAATTATATCAATATGTGGTTTAGATGAATCTGGCTGGTGGAGCATATAAAGCATCCTTGGTTAGCCATGTAAATGGAGCCTTTATTAGTGGGCTGGGTTCTGCTGTCTCCCCACCCAGCTCTCAGGTGCTGTAGCCCTTTAGGGAGCACTCAGCAGTTAATGCTGACTCTGGGTGGGGTGCAGCTGCCCTGCTTCCACCCTAAACCACTGGGAAATGGGAATAACTTCTGGGAAAGTGAAAGAGGGAGTGGGACATGCAGTTGCTGACAGCAAGTGGCGAGTGCAGGCCATGAGCTCGAGTTGCACTGTGTAAGTAAGACTGCATGTGTCTTAAAAACTTCATTAGGGATTGGTTAGACTAAAAGGTTTGTGCCTTTGCTCTTTAGCTTCACTTGGAGGAAAGTATACCAGCTCTTGTGTGCTTTTATTGGTTTTATTCTCCTTTAAACCGCTTTTGGAAAGGGGGAATAAAAAACTAACTTGAGAGCAGCCAGGAAAACGAAGCAAAACAGTTGCAGGCGTAAGCTTTCAGCAGGAGCAGCTGGCCTAGGCACGTGTCCAGGCAAGTGACATCTTGACTTGTAAAAGCACATGCCACTTCTGTTTGGGGTTGTGTCATGGTCCTGGGGCCAGTCCTGGAGTTCTGAACTTTGCAGAAGTTCTTCTGATGCCGAGAGCTGAGCTGGGCAGGATCATGTTCAAACAGCTCCCTCTGCTTCTATCCCCCAGGGTGCTGTTTTCCTCCATCTCTTGTCCCTGAAAGGGTGAAACCTGATGTTTTTTCGGGCCTGTCTGGGCTGTGTGGGAGAAGGCCAGGTTAGGAGAGAAGGGCTTGGTGTGTGTCATTTTGATGCAAAACAAAAAAAAGGAACACATTCCTACATCAGTGGCAGCAGAGCTGCTCATCTGTAACTGCTCCTATGTGCCACCCCTTGTGCATCACTGCAGAGTGGGTGGAAGTGGGTTTTCCCTTTCCTGCATGTATTTAGTGCTGAGCTATGATTTTGTCATGTTGCCATTCTTGATGACGTATCATTGTGTTCAGTATCGTGTAGGAATTAGCATGTGAAGGTGTGCCTTCAAATACAAATGTGCAGGGATAGTTAACAGTATGCTTGCTTTTCAGCAATGAGACATGATGAGAAATAATTTAGATCTGGGGTTTTCAGAACAGTATGTGCAGATGAGGTGTATGAATATTCCTGTGAAGAAAATGAGGTGCCTGATTCCTTTGGGCTTTTGTTATGGATTCATTATGTGTCTTTAAGTATATTGGTGAATTTAATGGTGCAAACTCTGTAGGATCCATGTGTGAATACAGTTGTGTGTATTGCAGTGTCACTCCAAAACACGTTGTTACTTGGTTCTCAGTAATGTCAGCTTTAGTAACAAATTCTAGTGTATTAGCCTTGCCAAAACTGTGTATGCCAAACAGACTGTACTGAAAACTGGAGTGGTAAAAAATCATTCATGTTTAAGACTTTCCTGTTTTGCATAGTTGTTTCACCCTCCTAAAACTGGTGTCTCAACCATTGCACCTTCCCAAGCCTTGATCAAAGTTTGCTTCCTCCAAAGCACTGGTTTGTGTTTCTGTTCCTTCCACACAGTGCTGTCTCAACGTCTGAAAGAAATGTTGTAGCCTTTTTGGGCTAGAATCTGTGGATAATTATCAAGGCTCCATGCAAGTTGAATAAGAAAAGCAAGTTTGTGTGTGCTGTATAGCAGTGCTTGTGTATGAAAATTCTTAAGGTGTTCACTGGAAAATTGGCAGGAGGTCCCGGTTTGCAAAGGCTGTAAATCATTGCTTTATTCATCCATCGGGCCCTTTATGTTTTGCAAGATTTCTGGGTAAAGGAATACGAAATAGGTCATGTTAGGAACCAAATCCCTTCCCCTCACTCAAGCGTGCACTCTGCTATGAATTTAAACTGAACCCATAATACCATTTGTATTTCATATATGTGTTAGTTTCTTTGATTCTTTTTCTGTTGACCGAATAAGAACCTTTCATGGGAGTTCAGAGAATTTGCTTTAAATGATGTATTATTTACACAGTGGTAATGGCTCCTTTGTGAAGATGTCTTTTGAAACTTTTTAGCATGCATATTATCATTTAAATTCACACAGAGAGACTATTTAAAATGTGTATTACAGTGTACATATGTATTTAGGGGCTTGTGTATATTATTTTATCCTAATGAGTAATCCATCTTTTCACTGTGTATTTAGGGACACTTAAATCCATGGATTATTCAGCAGTTGAGCCATGCACATTAGTCTTGCAAGCTGAAATTCAGATGAAATGTTACTGTGTGTAAAAAGAAACACACCCCCAAAAATGAGGAGCAAATTGGCTTTCCTTGCACTGCTCTTGGGCAGTGAACCCCTATGAATCAGTCTATATATATTTTGCACCTTGAGCTGTTTCCTTGATGCCAGAAAAAAAAAAACTAAAGAAAAAGCTCTCCAGTAATCAGCAGTCGTCTTACTCCTCAGCTGTGTTCTTTTTGCATTCCCTTCAGGTTCCAGACCCACAGCAAGGAACCTAAACAGTTTTAATTTAAGAAAGAAGGTTTCTCTTAATTCTTGGCAGTAGTTCTGCCTACTAGGAAAGCAGAAAAACATTTTCTTTGTCAAAGCTGCTGTCACTTGAAGTAGTGGGAATTGGCAGGTTTGGAAAATGCTACTTTATGAAAACTTAATTTTCAGGCTTCAATCTGGTCACTTTTTGGATGGAGAAATACCAATGACAAGCTTAGTTCTGATCTCATTTTGCATGTGTGCTTTGACTGAGACCAAGAAGAAGCATGTTAAGGCTGGCTTGCTTTTCTTTTTCTAACCAGCTGACAAAAGCCTGAGCTGCTGGCACTGTGCAGGAAGCTTTGCTGTCTAGAAATAATACAAATGATGCCTTTCTCTCTGTTTGCTTGTTTACTTCCACGAGTGCTAACATGAAAACATAATCTTTCAGGAGAATTCATCTGCTTCTGGAGCAGTCTTGAAATGTAGATAGCAATCAATGCTGCTTGTTCAAGGAACACAAAGTAGCAGCTTCCAGGTAATAGTGGGCTGATACTTGTTCTTATTTAACAAATCATATCTTGATATTTGAGGTGGGCCAGGTTTATGAGATAGAAATGTGCAGGCAGGGAAGCAGATTCCAGCAGCTCATGAGGTAGCTCTTTCCCTTGTGAAATCATGCTGCAGACAGAGAGGAGCAGCTTCAGGACAGTGCCTTCCACCTCAGGAGCTGCCTATTCTGTGCTTCCAGGGTTTTGTGTTGTTTTAAAGGGTGCTAATCCATGACAGCTGCCACTGAATTTGGGAGTAGTGGCTATAATGCACTGATTTTTCTTAAAAGAACTGTGACTATTTTGCTCTGAAGTCCCTTCAAACACTGGGTGAATGTGGGAATGGTGCTAAAGCTGAGGAGCAGCAAAAAGAAATGGAATACAGAAATAATTTCTGTTCAGTTGTGGTAGCGGAGCTGAAGTCTATAAGCTGTGTGCAGGTGTAAAGGAGCATCTTGGACAGCAGCCTCTGTGCATCCATTGCCTGCAGTCCTCCTCAAATCAACTCTTTGATATGCAAAAAGGAAACGGATTGGAGTCAACCATCCGAGACAAGGCAGTTCAGGCAATGAACACTCAAGCAGAGAAAGCAAGCGTGTCCTGAAGAATGAGCCACTTGTACCTACTGAAGTCAAGCAAGCAGATGTCTTTCTGCTCACTTGTATTCCACAAATACGATATTTGCTGCTGTATAAGCAGCTATGCAAGCCAGTTGCTAGAATATCTTTTCATCTAATGGCACAAAACTGTTAATCAGCACTATCTATTTCAGGAAGAAGGATGACATGCAGCAGAAAAACAGCGAAGTGGTGGGTTTTACCAAGTCTACAGAGTTGAGACATGGCCCTGGTCAAAGTTTGTTGGCCTTCTATAGAAGGGGTACTGGAGTTGCTGCCATCTGAGACACTGTGTCTTTTTTTCTGGGTTTTTTGGGGGGGTTGTTTTTTTTTTCGCAGGGATATTATCTTTTTGATTGTGCAGTTTTCTAATACTCAGCTGCACCCAGAATTTCAGTTGATGGCAACAAAGGGGCTGCTTCATCATAATATGTTTCAGCTCTAGGCTGGTACTATTGGTCTGCTGTGAACTATGGCTAGAGCAGGCCATCAGTCCTGCTAAAAGCAAATGCTGTTCCCTTGGAGTGTCTCATGCTGGAAGTAGCTGAGCTTAGGGAACATTCCAACTAAAAGTCACCGTTCTGCTCTTCTGATTTTTGACATAAACACTGTAATTAACTTTTGATCACCATCAATTTTCATATGCCCGATTCCATGGAAATGTTAATGTAAGATAGCAAAGGCATCGACATTTATCAGCTCTCAACCCAGTAATATATGGGTGTATGTCCTGCAAAGTGCTTTAGGTTTCTGGCACTGATGTATTATTTACCATTTTCCCAAATACCTCTTAAAGCGGTGGTGAGTGAAGAGACAATGATACCAAAGCACAAAATGTCAAGCTTTTGACTGTCTTTAATGGGTCATTTTGACAGCTTTCTCCAAACCCCAGCTGTCCTGAATTAAATACTACTAGGTAGATGTTACAGCATTTGCCTTCTGCATGAGCAGAGGGAGTTTTTCCACCCCCACTTTTCAGCCTACTATTAACCACTACAAGAGGTTTGTCATCCTACACTTCTTAAGGAAGCCAGATTTTTGGCTTGGGTTCAAACATATGTTTCTCTGCTGCTGCCTGTGTGCTCTCTGATCTGCCATTGGAAAACAGTTTCAACTGATGCTCTTCCCCACATTTCCTTCCCCCACTCCTGAAATGTTGCAAATATGTATGAAGTGCGACCAGTGGGTTGAAAAGAAAATTCCTGTCTCCTCAGACTGCTTAACTTCTGTATTTTGTGGCCACTTAATAGATTTATCAATCTGTTAAAAAAGAATTAAAAATCTATAGAAAGTTATTCTAGACATCAGTAACTGTACTAAAAAGAAAGGCACTCTATTTATTAATAGCAGTGTTATTATTTAAAGATTTAATGGAGAATTGATAGACTGTACATTGGCTGCTGCACAGGAGTTTCAAGGACCTGAATTCCCATGTTAGCAATTTGTACAGGTTTGTGATGCTTTCTAGTCGGTGTGAATGTGACCTGCATCTAAATGAAAGCAGCTGTGGGAGGCATGAAGTGGGAAGCAGCGTTCAGATGCCTGAAGACTGGCTGCTACTGTGGGCAGACAGTGTCCTGGGACCTTGGTGCTTTCAGCTTTTGGAAGTTTTAATAACCAGTTTGGGAGAGTGGTTGTAGCAGTAAATGCTTTGTTCTGTGGATTTGTAACTGTAGTGTGCTCAGATTGTTTCAGCCTGTAGTGAAGTGTCAGCAAGAGGATGTTCAGTGGGGTTATTGGATATGTGTTTTTAATAAGTACCTCTATCGGGGAGGGGGGAGTGAAAACATCCCAGACTTTCACTATGTAAGAGGAGGCTTAAACTTGGCTGACTCACAAGTCACCTGAGGCATGAGGGACAGAGAAGTAGTGCTTTTATTTACTCAGTTAGGAAGTATCAGGATTTAGCAGCTGCTCAGTTGTGTGAAGTCAAGGCTTATTGTAAGGTTTGTGTAGTCCTCTTTTATTTTGTTACAGGTAACTTCAAATATTGCATTAAAGAAGAAAAAAGGCCACTTTCAAAGTCCCAGTACTCTATGGATGTTTTTCTTTCCCATATTATTAACATCTAGAATATCTCTTCATGCACATCCTGTCTCTCTAAATGAACCTGTTGCTACTGCCTACTAATCAGTTACTGCAACTTAAAGTTTGTGCCCACAGTCTGAGATTTGGGGCAGGGCTTTGCCCTGGCACTTTGGTTCTGGTGCTTGTGTTCTTTAGTGGTGATAAGCTCCTTGGCTGTGGATGCCAGTTGCGGTAATTGCAGAGGACTCAATCCATTGACTAAGCTCACAGTGACTTTACTGAGCCATTTCTCACTCTAATTCCTCTAGTCCTGAATCTCCACCTTTATAAGGGAAGCAGCCATCAAATGAACAAAAGTATAAATTCTGGAAAGGGTAAATTAAAATTAACAGGTTTAAATCTAGGTTTTCTCCGAAGTTTGGGGAGTAAAGAGAGGTATTTGGGTCACCCCTAGCAGTTTTCAGTGGATTTGTTCCAGCAATAGGAAGAACATATCCTCTC
>JANHGB010041695.1:0-14089 GCA_026283785.1 Coracopsis vasa
CCCAGAGAAGCTGTGGCTGCCCCATCCCTGGCAGTGTTCAAGGCCAGGTTGGACAGAGGGGCTTGGAGCAAGCTGCTTTAGTGGAAGGTGTCCCTGCCCATGGCAGGGGTTGGAGCTGGAGGAGCTTTAAGGTCCCTTCCAACTCAAACTATGATTCTATGATGATGAGGGTCAGGATGAGCTGAGATTCCTACAGGTGCTCTTGAAGAGGGGCACAACCACCAGCAGCTCCATGGAAAACGAAAGCTGCCCAGAACAGAGTGGAGGTCCAGTGATAGCGATGCGGTGAGAAGAACAGAATAGTGTTGCAGAAGGTGCGGGGTGCACTGGTCAGCACTTTGGGGAAACAGCAGACGCAGCATCTGGCTTTGCTGTGTATGCTTCAGGCTGCACATTCCTGGGTTTAAATGAGCCTCTTACCTACCTGCTGAGCAGTCACCTTATGTCACCTCAGCCTGTCCTGCGTGGGGCCAGCTTCTGCACATGCAGAGCACTGAGGCAGCACATCCACGGCGAGGCAGAGTCCTCAATCATATGGCCTGGCTGCAGGATGCCCTTTTGCAAATGGCAAAGGAA
This sequence comes from Coracopsis vasa, assembly GCA_026283785.1. Lineage (NCBI taxonomy): Eukaryota > Metazoa > Chordata > Aves > Psittaciformes > Psittacidae > Coracopsis > Coracopsis vasa. The sequence goes on from JANHGB010041695.1 coordinate 577, forward strand.
AACAGCCCTGGAAAACAACCCCCTTCCAAGCCTGCTGTTCACTTGGCTCCAGCGTTTGCCATAGCTTGGCTGTAGATTCCAGGTTCAGCAGCACGCTAAACAGCCAACATTATGTTTCTGCCAAGGAACAAGGCTCCCGACTACTGAAAACTCCCAGGGGCCCACTGGAGCTGTTGCTAAGCACAAGGGAAACCTGGTTAGCAAAGGCAACTCCATGCTTTTCCGAGTGTGCCTCAAATTTTCTGCTCCACCAGTCCCTCTGCTTTTGGACACCGTCCCCATGATGCAGAAGGCTCTTTCTAACAGGCACGAGGATGCCAGGCCAAGTCTATCGCAGCAAACAATGGCCTTTATGAAGTGCTGCTGCTTTTGGATGCTGTCGCAGCACATCCCTGGGATGGTTTTAAGATATTGGGTCAAAATTGGTCCTCTTCCTGCTATCTGCTGGTTGGAGATCCAGTGAAATACTGCGCAATCGAATGGTATCAGATGTATACCCTGAATCAGTCGCTGCTGACTTAAGAACCTCGGATATGTTGTACATAAGATCTTCTCCACTTGTACCAAACTACACAACAACATGATGGGAAAGGACGCATCCCAGTTAAAAAAGGCTGGGATCTGTGCTGATGCTCTGCATGGCTTTTCCTATACCACCCAGTGCAGAAAAGGCATCAAAAGCAGCCTCCAAAGGGATAACTGGGCATAAACCTGTCAGGAAAATTAAAGAGCTGCAGACCCCTGCACCAATATATAAGCCATGCAAGTTGTCTTATGGAAGGCCCTAAATAATGGCATACTTTTAAGCTACTTTCTGTTTCTGGACTGCATCTGGCCCTGCTTTATTTAAACTATTATATATGGATGTGTTGGTTAAAGAACAGGATTTATGGAAGAAAGCTGGCAGTGTTTTGAGCCTGGATTTCCAGGCACTGTTCTGGGTGCCCTTAATCACTGAGGGCTGATCTGACTGTTCCTAAAGGAGAGGGGGTTGGTTCTGGTTTAGGTGAACAGGAATGTGTTCAGGCTGCAATCCAAGGCCATAGTGAGCTCACACAGGGAGTTACCCCATCCCCTGAGCGCCTTTAGTGACATCTCTGAAACATAAGGAATCCTCAGAGTGGGAATTATGATTACCATGAATTAAAGCTCATTGGAAGAAAGTTGATTTTCTACAGGAGAGTTTGGAAAGTTTTCCAGGTAAATGTGACCAGGAGCAGTTTCCACTTGATTCTCACACAAACTCAACTGGAAATGATCACAGCCAAATAATAGCATTAAAGTGGAAGGAAATTACTGCATTGATTGCTTGATCTGAAGAACAATAATGAACCTCATCTATTACAACTGATTTTCCATAACATTATGTTACACAGAAAAGTTCAGATTAAATCCAGGAAGCTGAAAGGAAGACTAAGAATTAGCCACTACTGGCTGGTACCGGGCCAGGTTGGATGGGGCTTGGAGCAAGCTGCTCCAGTGGAAGGTGTCCCTGCCCATGGCAGGAGGTTGGAACTGGATGAGCTTTAAGGTCCCTTCCAACCCAAACCATTCTAGAGTTCTATGATTCTAAGATGGTGCACAGCCCCCAGTACTGGGGCTGAGAGGTTGTTGCTCTAATTAGAGGAAGGGGAGCAGCATATGTTTGGGTTTCTTCCCATGCAAGGCCATGATGACAACAATGGGGGGACTGCAAAAGCTGTGGTGGCCAGCCAGGTACACAAGGGGTAAGTGCAGCAGCCTCACGCAGTCTCATTTTCTGTGCAGTTATTAATACATCTATTTGCCTGGCTCTGAATGGAGGCAGAGAGCGAAAGCAAATGAACAGCACCAGGATTGACAGCCCTTTCCACTGGAGCTCAGTGCCACCACCTCTTGAGTCTAACATTAAGGGCTAGGAGATGCTGTTCCTGGGGACCTGGCTTCCCGTGGGGCTGAGGAGCGATGGAGGGGGCTGGTTCATGGAAGCAAAACCTCTGGGCAGGCAGCTCCCCATGTGCCGGCTCCTCAATCCTCATTGTGCAGCCGGCGCTGGAAGTGGAAGTTTTGAAGTCATGCATGGAACTGTTTGCTTGGTATTTCCTGTCCCCGAGAACAGGAAGCAGCAGCGAAGCCCAGGAGGGAGCTGCTCTTGGGAGATTTCCAGCCTGACACATTTTGATCCCTGCCTACAGGAAAGGGGGAAAGCTCTGTGCTCTCTCCCTCATCCCCGTGCCCAGTGATGGGAGCTCATGGGCCAGGTTTAGGCTGTCTGGGGCCTGGGGAGGTGGATTGCACAGAAACGTGGCAGTCTGGATGACTTTCCATTTCGCTCTCCCTTGTACAACTCTGACCTGGACCTTGCTTGCTCAGGCTCTGGGATGATGAGGGAGATGCTGGCTCACAAGCTGCAGTGTGAGAAATGGCTAGTGGTGATGGATGCCTGTTCACCCAGGCTGTCCTACTGATGTCCTATTCTCTAGGTATGGTCTTCTCAGCCCCATTAGCTGCAGGTACAGTCCTGCCCCTTACAACCCTCCCCTGCCAGGTCTGTAGCAGCATCTTATCACTGCCCCCAGATCCTCCTCCTGTTTTCAAGGTCTGGGTCCATGCTGTGAACTGCCAGCCCCATGCAGAAGGCTCCCTTAGCAAAAACCTGAGGCTGTCCCACGCCCTGGTGCACATCCAGGGCACCAGTGTCTCCTCCGTGCTGCTGGATCAACAGGGTTCCTGCTGCAAGGTGGTGCTGATGGTCGTGACGGGACAAGGCTGGGGAAGGGTAAGTTGGTGCCTGGTGACAGGCAGAGGCTCTGTCACGGTAGGAGTTACTCCCATTGGGAATGCCAGTGTTTGCTGCTGGCAGACCATGGCACCAGTCACTGAGGAACGTGAACTGCACATCATTAACAATCCTTTAAAGAGCTGCCAGTGTGTCCTGGGCTCCTGTTCATTTCTGCATACAGTCCATCCACTGCTGAATGCAGCATTCATAGGGGATGTCATCTCAGCTTAAGGTGGTCTATTACTTACCCCAATCACACTGCAGTAGGTGATTGCTCCTCTGGGCAAGGACAAAATCCCACAGAAGGAGACGGTTTATTCTGCTTTTAAATCTTGCTTTTGTTTTCCTTCTCCTCAGGGATACCTTTGTGCAGAGTGGATGTTGGATCAAGGGTGTCCATGCTGGAACATGCTGGTCTCTGGATCTGCTCCCAAATCACTCTGTGCATGAAGGCTGGGGCTGTTCCTGTGGCTATGTCCTGAGCACACTCCGTGACGGAGGAATGTGGGGATACGTTGGCTGGAGGTGACACGGAGTGACAAGTGAAGTTGCCATTCACAGCTCTGCACCAGGTCCACTCTGGTGGCTGCACCCCATCCACAAGGGCACTGTGGACACTGGATGGTGAGGTCACTGTGCAGGAAGCAGTTATTCCATGTTATGGTCACTGAGGCACCAGGTGGGACCCAGACCAAGAGCTCAGGAGCTCCTGGCCTTTTTCAAGCAGCGATGTCCACACCAGCCATGGGACAAAGCAGCACAGAGCCGCCTGCCCTGCTAGCCCTAGTATGAGCAGGTCACAGATCTTCCCTAGCCGGCTCCCCTGGAGACATGGTCTGTTTTGAAGGTGCTGGTTCCACTGAGCAGGCAATGGACCAGACACAACAAGGTTGTCTCTCTGAGGAGACACAAGCCATCCACTCTTGGGGGCCATTCAGCTGCCTGGTGCTGCAGCCAGGTAACAGCTTGGGGCTGGGTTGCTGGGGGATCTGACACTTGGAATAACTTTGGAGTATGCCTGCTTGGATTTTCACAGTACCCTGGGAGATCCTGAAGCCTTTCACTTCTGCTGCTCACCCGGGCTCTCTGCCCCTGACTTTTCCTGCTCTCCAGCCCCTGGCACAAACAGCTCTGGGTCCACCTGGAAAACCATGTCTTAGGGGCAGAAAAGACCAACACCAAAAGCAATAATGAATCACTGCTGTCATTGCACTGTGCTGGCATGGGCAGCACTTGAGCAGCATCCAGCCGCAGTGACAATGGAGGCAGCAGCACACAGTAACACTGATGAAACCATGGGAGGGGGGTTCACCACTGAACCTGATTTTCTTTGGAAGCGGCAGATCTGGATTCTGGGCACCTCCCCAGGACAAGCCCTGGGTGTGTGTAAGTGGTGGCAGGCACAGCGTGGTGCGGAGGGTTTGCTGCAGGGCAGTGCCATCCGCTCCAGCAGGGAGCAGGGGCTGAGGACCCGCTGGGATGAGCAGCCGGAGCCTCTCCAGCCATGCGCGCTTTTCCATGAGCAGTCGCCTGGGCAACTGTGAGCAGGGAGCCAGACAAGCCATCAGGATGAGGAGCCATTGTGCTCGGTCAGGGAATGATTCCCAGCCCTTTCCCCCGGCCAGGAGGCTTTGTAGGTCAGCCCGGTTTACCAGCCCTGAGATGGGCAGCAAATGGCCTTGCCTGAGGCTCCCGGGGTTATCTCAAATCTCTGCTTCTTCTCAGCGGGGTGGGATGATGGGGGAGGGAGGCCACAAGCCCACGGCAAGGAAAGGCTGCCAAATGCATATGAATGGAGACCGAAAGGGGTGGCCCAAACCAGCACTAAGCACAGTGATGAGCCCTAAAATCCTAGAACGGTTTGCGTTGGGAGGGACCTTTAAAGCTCATCCAGTCCCTGCCAGGGGCAGGGACACGTTCCCCTAGAGCAGGTTGCCCCAAGCCCCATCCAGCCTGGCCCTGAACACTTCCAACACTGTAGGCAGAGAGAGAACGAGGTTCCCCTCTGCTTTATCACTTGCAGTGAGTGTGCAGGTGCGTGTGTATGGGCTGCACTTGCTGCTGCTGCCGAGGGAATGGGCTCCCCATCGGGCCGCATTTCTGCCTCTCCACAGTGGGACCATCTCCGTTCCGCTGTCATTGCCTCCTGCTTGTCACCTGCTGGCCCTGGACCCGCCGCTGCTTTGCTAATGAGCTGCAGCATCTCGCTCAGGGTCCTGCTCACCCTCAGAGCACAGGGACTCTCCTGGCTCACGTGCTCAGCTCAGCCCCACGGTTTAAATCCCTGCCAAGAGAAATGGAAGAACCTGGTGCAGCCAGGCCTGGAAAAACCAGCAAGGACAGTCTCTGGTTAACCCTTCCCTCGCCTGGCCATGCTGCTCCCTTCCCACGCACAAGCAGACCTCAGGCTTCATTCCCCTCCTTCCCAACGCCCGATTCACGCGGCCACTCTCCACCTCTGGGGAAAACGCTGCTTTTCTCTCGTGAGATTGCCCAGAATACCCAAGGCCGGAGTATTCCCACGGCACTTGAATGTGCGCCCCCTTTGATGGCAGGAGGGCAAAGGGCAGAGATCTGGGAAAAGAAAGGAAAATCGTTTAAAAAATAAATAAAAACGAGAGAAGACCCAGGGAGGGAAGGGGAAAAAATAATAACAGAGCAATTCAGGCAGGAGCTTCCCTCACCCTCTGTAAAATACAGTTCACGTTTCCTGTGAGCCTGGGGCACAGATCACATCTGATGCGAGGTGCTTTACCCAGCCCCGGTGTAAATTCTGGAGCCTCACATTTGCATGGCGTGATGGGAAAAAGCTTAAGAGGGGCCCGGGGATCTGCAGAGGAGGCGGCTGTGCTATCTGGCTACTGCAGGGGCTGTCGATGCACAGACATTCCAAGGCTATTTGTGAAGGTGAAATGGTCTGTAAAGATTCCAGGACACCATGTGGCAGGATGGTTAAGCAGGGCTTCTCCTCCGGTGTTTGCACAGAGCTGCGGGGCTGGAGGGAGGCTGTGTGTGCAGAATGCCTCGCGGTGATTAGAGCATCTGCAAATTTCAGCTTAATACACGGCATAATGAGACACGCAATATTATTAGCCTGCAGCCATCCCCCCGCCCCAGCGGCGATCTCTGCAGCTTGAGCTGCTTTCACCTTCTCGGTGTGGTGCTGCGGGAGCCCCGGTGAGAGATGCTCGCCCGGCTGGCAGGGCAGGCAGCCTGCAGGCAGCTCAGTGGCCGCGCAGGGCTGAGCTCCCGCAGCAGGCAGAATGCCTTTGCACTTTGGCTTCTATGAAATAAGTGTTTGTCTTCCTACCCGCTGGCTGTGCACACCAGCCCCATCCCTGCTGGCCTTGCCCGCAGCACCCAGAGCTGCAGCCTGCCCACGCCAGCAGCTATGGGGGCTGCTCATGAGGAGTAGCTTCCAACCTCCCATTCCAAAGCTGTGGGACCTGCATCCCCAGGTCATGAGGATTGGTCCTGTATGTGCTGCTCATCAGGGCAGGAAGGCTCAGGCAGCACAGAGGCTGCACAAGAATCTGTGGCAGCTCTGGGGGCAGAGAACACTGCTTTGTTTTGCACAGAGTAACACAAGCGTGGGGTGGCTCTTTTTGAAGAGCATGTCAGGATGCTGTGCCTGCTGGTACAGTGTGCAGCCACATGTGCACAGTGCCATGGCAGCTCTGACCTCCCCCCTCCTGCCATCTCTGCTTCTCCATCCCACCACCCAGTAGCTCACCAGCTCATGTAGGTCCTGCTGTGCTGCTTATTGCCTCTTGGTTTTGGGAAGAGAGAGATGCTCCAGATCACTGGTCCCTCTGAGATGGAAAGAACTGCTGGGAGGTGGCAGGAGGTGGCTCTGTCTCGTGCAGCATGGGCTGGTGTGAGGAGGTTGGTGGGGTCCTATGCTTGGTGTGGGGCTCTGAGAAATGCCTGGTGTGGGTCTGGGTTCAGCCAGGAGCAGACAAGCAACCCAATGACTGCAGCTTTGACCCAGAGTGAGGGTGAGGAGTGTGGGGCCATGCTCCTGTGGGGTGTGCAGCCTCTGTGCATGGGAGGATGGACATCTGTTGGTATGTACAAGAATGTGTGTGTTCACATGTATAAAGGGACACCTGGAAGTGTGTGCATGTGTGTAAATGTGAGGGCTGAGGGCTGTGTGTCCATGTGCATGGTACATGCAGATACACATGCACCCTGGGGTATACACTGTGTGTGTGTGCAGGGACAACTCGTGCAGGTTACAGGCAGGTACCTGAGCATGCACAGTGTGCGTGCGTGCAGGAGGTGTGTGCTGGGGCTGTCTCACATGGAAGCAGACTCCTCGATGTGACCCCTACTCCACGCAATAGCAGGCACAGTGTTTCAAGGGACACGAGGAGCAGGCTGGAGGTCACGGTCCCTGGAGATGCTGCCTGCAAGGACACCGCAGGCCAGGGCTGGGCTTTATCCCAGGTACAGACTCTTCCCTCCATCTTGTGCTGACCAGCGTTTATGTGACCTTGTTGCTGCTGCCGTGCGAAACCTTCCCTTGTTTTGCCTGGGGTGTTTTTCATTGAGATCAGCTCCCCTGCCTGGTTCAGAGCTGGCATTTGCTGCCAAAGGTGTGACAGTGACATCTGCAGCCAGGGGCTGCTCCTCCCAGAGAGGCTTGGAGCTGCTGGAATCGCTGTCCCTCACTTGCCGTTTACTGTGCCATTGATGGAGCGTTTAAAATGCAAAAGCGAAGTCCAGAGAAGGTATCACCAAAGCAGAAGCTGTTATGGATGCTGTTAATCTGTACCAAGGTCAAATGCACAAATCGGAGGGTTAGTTTCAGTTCCAGCCTGAAATTAGATCATCAATTAATTAAATCATCACTTTGATACAGAAAGAAAACTGGAGCAGACCCAGGCCTCATAAATCCTGCAGAAGGGTCTGAGAAGGTGGCTCTGCATTTTAGTGGGAAGAATTCAACCAAAGCAGTTCAGCTTGGAGCCAGCTTAATGTTTTAATGGTGAAAACAACTCCTCACCCACTGCCTGAGCCATAGCCTCCAAGCTGATGTGGATGCTGCCATCTCGGATGTGTTCCCCTGTCCCCAGCAGATGTTACAGCACGGTGTTAACCTCCACTTCAGTGAGCAGAGGTTTGAGGCTTCCCATATACCAGAATTGACTGATGACTATTTCAAGTTTCTCAGGACTTTGAAACCCAAAACCCACTTTAATTTTATGAGTAATTTTATGGGACAATCTTTAGGGCTATGAAAGCTGGAAGCTTTTCCTTCAGGTGCCTTGACCTTATGGCTGCTCATCTACCCATGCAGGAGCCCGGCTGCACTTTCATCTGATCACCCTCGAATTCAGAGCTATAAAAAGGATGGGATGTCTCCGAGCTAATAAAAATAGGGGAAAAAAAAGGGAAAAGCGAAGCTAAAGATAAAGGTGTCGCGAGTCCTCCCCTCCCGCAGCCTTTGGAATGTCACGGAGTGGGGGCTGGCTTCTGAATCAGCAACCAGATGGTGAAGTCCTTCAGGCACAGTGCTGCTCATGGAGTTCCAGGGCCAGTGGCCTCAGCCAGCCTGGCCCCTCTGATGTGGGATGGATGCAGAGCTCACAGGACGGGTGGTACAGGGCTCCTGGGTCAGGGGGCAGCTTGGCAGGGCCTTGGTCACCCTGAGCTACAAGTGGGTGGAAGGAAGACCAAGCTTCTGGCATTAGCAGCTCCCATCTCCCAAGCTGGGGTTCCCAGGGCTCCCTTCCATGCAGTTAAGTGTGTGCACATGTGCATGGGCGAGTGCTTCTCCATGTGCCTACATGGAGAGGATGCTGAACTAGGAGGAAATGCAGATATGCCGCAATTGGAAGTAGGGCAGATCTTGGCTACAGCCACAAGGGAGGATTAATCTGTTCTTCACCTTACTAGACCCAGTGCCCACACATTAGGGCTACCAAATTCAGTGCTATAGGAGCAGGGGATGCAGGCAGCATTACAGACTGGGGACTTGTCCCCATTGGCAGGCATCAGGACCTGGCACAGACACTTCTTGGGTCTCACTTGCTCCCAGATAATCAGATCCTGTGTTATTTCACCAGCTTCAGCATCTACAAGCAAGCACACTCCTATCTCTCAGCCTTGCATCCGTCAGTACATCTCAATCTTTGCTTGTCCTTTTCAGTCATTGTGTCTACTGACCACAAACCAACCACTTTTCCTCCACCTGCTCAAGAAGGAACCTAAACCCACAAATCCTTCCTTTCCCCCCAAACCTTCTCTCCATGGAGGGGCCCAGCAATGTCTCTGACAACAACCAGCAACGTGTCATTTGTTTTTATTACTCTAGGAGGGCAAGCTGCTGCGCGTGACCAAGGAAACCGAGAGCTGGCTGCCCTTGTGAACTTGCTGAGTGCCTGATGGAGAACGGGAGAAGAGAGCTGGGGGAGTAGGAAAAACATTACTTCTCTCCTGCTTATAGGCTGAGGAGAGATTGATTGACCGTACTTGCAACAGCAAAGCATGTGTCGAGGTAGGCACAAAATTGTGGTTAGCACTAGAACACCACCAGCTATGGGGATGAACTTAATGTGAGGAAAGGCTTACGGGGGAGATGGAGATTTGGTGTTGAGCTGGGCAGTGGTGAGGCTTCCTGAGGTGGGGAGAGCAGAGGAGCACAGAGGCATGTGATGGCACTGGCTGATCACTTGATAGAGCAGGGCTGGATCCATCCTGTCTTGATGTCTCCGGTGTTTATAGCGACTGCTAGAGAGAAAATGACACTTCTAGGATGTAATTCATCTGCTCAAATCAGCCACGAGGTGCATCCAGGGGTTTACTTCACATGTGGCAGCTTCCCCCCTGCCCAGCAGATGAGATGCTCCAGAGCAGCCGTCCTGCCAAAAGGCAGGCTTAGAAAAGGAGGTGAACAGGAGGTTGTCCAGGGGGTGCATTAGGGATAGTGATGGGACATAAGAAAACACCACGGCACTGGCTTGAAGCCTAAGCAAGTGGCTGGGGGTGGCTGTCATTGTATGGTGCCATACACATGCCAGCTTGAGGGATGGCAGAGGAGGAATCAAGGTAAGGGGCTGTGAAGAGGAGGGCAGTTGGAGGTGTTTTATCAGGACAGGGCTTTTGGTGACAAAAAGTGGGTTTCATATGAACAGCTGAATTTTGCATGATGGCAATAGCTCCACTGACAGATACTCAAACCAGAATCATTTCCATGGAGGACAGAGAAATTATATTTTTGGACACTTTTTGCTTTAGAAAGCCTCAAAAATCTGCCTCCCAATTCACTTAATTTCGATGCTCTCAGCCTACAGTTTCCCAAAACAGAGGTGGAAAAACACACAGTTCTGGGGAGAACATTGATAAAGCAGCATCTCCCTGCTGCTGACCTCCACTGTTTGGATCTCGCCACGCTGAGACTGAGCACACGGCGATGCAGCGGCAGAGCAAGATAGATGTGAAGGAGGCCAAGGGTGTCTGGGTGGTTGGAGGCTGGTCTGGGAGCTCCATGCTGGGGCGAGGGGTGGTGTGAGCATGGAGCAGTCGGTCCCCGCGCCTGCCTGCACGCTGCTGGCCTGGCAGCTTCCTCTGGCAACGCCTTGCATAGGCTATTTTTATGCTGTGTGAAAAAGCATCTCTCTGTGAGCGCAGGGAAGGCTGCGTGGAGAGGGAAAGTGAATTAGTGAAGGTCACCAGCACCACGGCGCTGCTGGGGAAGAGCAGGGAGAGCTGGAAGGGGATGGGTGATGCAGGGACCTTGGTGGCAGGGGCTCGCCTGGGGTGGGAAATGGTGGTGGAGCAGCTCTGTGTTCCACCTCTGCCTTCCCAGGGAGCATCCAGCCGCTGTGGCCCTGCCAGCACGGGGGAGCGAGCTGGCAGCGCACACCTACTTGTGCACTGCTCGCTTGCTGCTGCCGCTGCCTGCTTGGAGAGCATCCGCCGGCGCACGGACCATAACTGGGGTTTTACATGCAGCATAAAAAGTAATGATCGCTTTCTCCTGCTAAATCACATGCGCTCAAATCGTAATATGGGGTCGCTCCCATCTGCAGCTGCAAAAGGTTCATACCTGGGAGAGCCCCAATAGCTCCTGAAGGTGAGAAACAGCCTTTCCCACCCACCACTGATATCCATGAGGGGAGCAGTGCCCAGCACCATGCCCTGAGGATCCAGCCAAAAATCACTGTCATTTCTGCAGCATCCCTTTCCCCACAGTTTGCCCTCTCCCTTTAAAACAATGGCTTTCCTCAGAACAACAGGGAAAGGTGAATGCAGAAGATGCCCTGCCTGCACATCACTGCCTGCAATTTGGGAGCTGGAGCATGCTTGGGCTTTCCTCACTTGGGTGAGCCGAGCAGAAAGTTGTCCGGGGCGCTCCTCCCCTTTGTGCAGGGTTTGGGAGCTGAGGATTTGAGCCTGGGCAAAGGGAAGAGCATCCCAGTGCTGCCGCACTGTGAGCGGCTCCATCCTGCAGGGTACCGCGGGGAGCCTCCTGCTTCGGGGGGACGCTGGAGGTGGAGTTCCCATCACTTTCCCATCTCGGAGCAGATTTATGAGCCTCCCCAAAGCTCTCCTGCAGCCCTCCAGGAAGGCTAGGGGCTGGCGGGGGGGGTGCTATTTGTGGGGAATTGTGAATCTACTTTCTTACACGGCTGCGTACCACTGTGCAACGGTAATCCCCTGAGCAGGGTGAAACGGAGGCCTAGCTACCATGACCTCCTCTGTAGGTTTCCATGGATACCATGTACTATAAATAAAAAAAGGAATTTCAAACCAGTTTTCAATCCTGCTTAGTGGGAATAGGAAACCTCTTTTGAATTTAGTTTCCTATCTCACCTTACAGGGGTTATTTTGCAGCCTGTTTGAAACAAATAATTACCCCTTCAGCCAGGAAATTACCACCAATCATACCTATTTACTTCCAAACACTCTGCTAATTAGCACATTGGGGAGAGCTGCCTCTTTGCACGCTGGAGATGGGAGGCTTAGTGTCTTTATTTTGGTGGTGCCGGGAGAAAGGACGTGGGGGCAAGGGTCAGCGAGGGGCGTCGGAGCCCTCCGAAGGAAAAATAATAAGGAGAGCAGGAGAGCTGTAAAACTCCAAACGCGGAGATGCCGTGTGAATTAGCGTGCGAGAAGCCCCGGCACACACACAAAAAGGAGAAGGGAATATTACATCTGCATCCTTTTGCAATGAATCAGAGTCATGCTGCAGATTTTGTCTGGCATACTGGGTCTCTGGAGGATAGAAAATAATTTGGTCGCAGCAGTGGGAGGTGTGTGTGCGTGGAGAAGGGAGTTGCTTTCCAACAGCCTGCTGTGGTGAGAACATGCCTGACACTTCATTCCTTTCCAGTTAATGCAGCGAGGCCGGGAGGAAACTTAACCCTCTAATTGCTAAAGTGTACCGGAGACTTGGGAAAAGTCCTTGGAAACCAAAGCGGGGCTCCAGGGCCGGTCCCGCTGCAGACAGCTGAGGGGATTTGCCCACATGGCTGGAGGAGGGGGCAGGGGAAATGCTAATGTGAACCAGGCGCTGGTGAGCGGGACAGGAGGACAGAGAGGTTGTGCTCTGCAGACCTCTGGGCTGGCAATGGGCCTGCCACGTCCAGTCGGTCACAATGCTGGGTCTGAGCCAGCAGCACACGTGGTGGCTTGCGGAGGGCTTTCATGGTCTGGTGTTCCCAAATGGCTCCGCAGCCCAAGCTCAGCGCATGGACCATCCATGCTCCTGGATCACCCTCACTGGGTGCTTTCCCAAGTGCTTTTCCATCACTACACCAGTGCTATGTCCCTCCACCTCCCCAAATGGCTCCTGCTGCCATGGCCACACAGCATGGCTCCTCAGCGTGGTCCTGGGAGGGGTGGCTCATGCCTTCTGCAGGACAAGGTGATGATGCGTGAGCATGGGCTGGGCATCTTAAAGGGGGCTGCAGCCCTCCCATCACCTGATGGCTGCCTGGGGATCTGCTCCCAAGGGGAAGGGTTTGCTTCCCATTGCCTTCCTTTGGTGGTCTCTGGGAGGCTGCTCCCATCACTCACAACCACATGTGTGAGCCAGCTGTCAGGTGAGCACCATCCTTTCACCTTGCTTACCCTGATGAAGGTGTCCCAGGCAGCACAGGACCCGCACTGGCAAGCATAATCTCACCACAGCGGGGAAGAGAAGGAAGAGGAGGAGGAGGAGGCAGCTCTGTAGATAGCAGGGATGCACAAAGCACCCAGGGCTCAGCCGGAGCTTCGTGCGCAGTACGGGTAAGCTCTGCTCAAAGCTTGTCCATAATGTTTAATAGCACAGGATGATCATGGGCATCTGACTCGGAGCCTGTTCACTGCTGCCCTCCTAAAGCTCCTGATTAGCATTTCCAGGACATTGATGTTGTGCTTGGATATACGGGAAGGCACTCATGAGTTACAGAGCAGCAATATATCAACGTTAGAGAAGGGCCCATTTAAGCTTAATATCAGAGGCTGGATTTTTCTGGAGTCAGGTGTCTCGTTCCCATTGAAATTCAACAGGAGTTGGAGTCTGCTCCCAGGGCTTCTTTCAAAGTCCCAGACTTAATTAGTATTTATCTTAATTAGGGGGACGTTACCTGCTCTGGGAACATCATGCTATCTGCTGTATTCTTCCCCACAGCACCTTGGGAAAGGGCTCCCAGCCCTGTTTGCAGTGGGGGACTGAGGCACATGGTGGCTCATGCTGAGAGCCTTCAGCTCAGCAGGGAGCTGAAAACATCTTTTTGGAGGCAGAAAGGACCACAGCAT
>JANHGB010041695.1:14181-38913 GCA_026283785.1 Coracopsis vasa
GTGATGCTGAGGCCCATGGGGTCTTTAGAGGTGACCTGAGTGGACACAGGGGCAGATCAGCCCTGGCTGTGTGCTGGAGCACTGCTGCTTGTTCACCATCTTCAGGCCAGGCCACAAATCGCAGGGTGGAGGATGGGAGGGGGAGGAAAGAGGAGAAAATCAGTGCTCTTTTTTCACAGGAAAAAACCCAAAGTTACCGGCTTGGGAAGAGCTTAGAAACCTGATCTGGTCCAAGCCATAAACAACCCACGGGGACAAACCATGGGGCTCTCTTGGCAAGCAGGATCTCACCCACACCCTCCTGCAGAGGCAGGGAGAGGCAGACGAGTCCAAACAGCTCCTTGGTCCTCTCTGAGAGCCCATTGCCTGCCTTCACACCTCACTGCCCTGCAGTGCTGGTGGGATGGCGTTCCCCGCTGTGGTACCCCTATGTGCTCCCACTGCGTGGCATGAAGGGATGGGGTTAGCATTCCCAGCTTGCAGGGAAGGGGTTTGTAACAAGAACAAGGGAACTGTCCCCAGGCAGAATGATCAAAACATCGTGACCTCCCCTGTGGTGCTTCAGTGGGTGGGATGGAGGTGGTGGTGCAGTGGGCACCAGTGGTGCAGAGGATGCTGGGGGGATGCAGATGTGGTACGACCCAGGGATGGGGGATGCAGATGTGGTACGACCCAGGGATGAGGGCAGGAGGTGCTGACATGAAGAAAGACAGGACTGATGCCTCCTTCCTCCTCCACCCTGGGGGAAGCTGCCTCGGGAAGGGCTGCGAGTCCAGGCAGGCTGTGCTGGCAGATATCTCCAGAGGATCAGCCTTGCCTGCAGGGCTTTGGGCCAAGGGTTTTGCGGGGGAGATGTGAAAGGCAGCAGGTGGTGGAGCACGTTCAAGGCTGGCCAATGAAGCACGCTAGGGACAGCACAGGCAGTGCTGGTGTTGGTGTCTGAATAGAAGCGGGAGAAGAGGGACTCTGTGTGGGCTGGGAAGGGCAGCTGTGGGATGAGCCAGCTGCAAACGTCCACCAGCAGTGGGACAAGGGAGCAGGGACAAGGAGTGGGGAGCGGGTCTGCTGGGAGCAGAGGCTGCAGGATGTTGTTTGCTGTCTGCTGCCAGTTCATGGGGACCAGCCAGTGTGTCAACCCACAGCTTACCTCAGGGATGTTTTTGGTGGCCTGGTGACAGGGGACTCCATCTGTAGGGCAGGGAGACACCTCTGAGCTGGGCCTGCCTGCTGTGGTGCTGTGCACATCACGTAGCCACACCAGTGCTGGCAGGGGCTTGTTGCCCTCCCATCCTGCTGGGCAGCTGGAACCTGCCCCTTGGCTGCAAGACCCATCAGCAATGGTCAGGGCTGGGTCCAAGGTGTACAGGGCAATGGCTTGCCCAGAAGGTGCTGAGTGAAACCCTTGACACCGTGCTGACAGTGGGCTGGGACCACCTGGAAGCAGGCTGAGAGCCCTCATCACTCAACCACTCAGCAGGAGCATGGGGAAGGGATGGGAGAGGATGGGGCATCTCTTGCCAGACCAGACCCGGGGCCAGGGCTTTGTCCAGCCCTCCTACATCAATTGCAGGGTAGGGGAAGTAGGGATGGGTTTTCAGCTTTGCTTGTGGACTGTAGGGCTGGAGTTTGACAAAGGGGTGAGTTGGAAAGTGGTGTTGAAGGGAACGACTGTGGCTTTGTAAGGAGGAGTAAGGAGGAATTAGTCAAAGGGGGAGGATAGTCCCAGAACACAAAATGTGTCAGAAATTGGTTCATGAAGACATTGAGCGTTGTTATCTCCCATCACCCTCTGATTTACCTCTAGGACTGGGAGAAGAATAGTAAAAAGTTTCCTAAGAGAAAGGAACCTCCCAGAAACGAAGGATTCGTGTTGAATGGCCTGATGAAAATTCCTGGAAATGTTAACATAGCAGAGCTGCAATTAGGAGCCGTATCCTCGCAAATAGCATCGAAAGCTGTGAGAAAAGCATTCCTTCCAGGTCCTGGTGACACAGGCAGAAAACAGGTGGTGCTGAATTTAACGCTATGGTTAAATAAAAGCTCTATTCAGCCAAGAAAATGTGGTAGCTGGGAAGATGGACGACTCCAGCATTTCACTCTGCTTCATGCAAAGCTACCATTACCTTGCTAGATATTTTATGGAAGGCTTGCTGGTCTCAGCCTGTAGGCTTCGAGCTCATAGACTATGTGCTAATGTAAAGTTGCATGAGCTTATGGAAGATTTCGAAGGCTTGGTTTCCATGTGTTGAGACTGGCACCGTATCAGCGGAACAGCTGAGTATATGGAGCAGGGGAGCTACGTCTAATTTATCCAGCAAGGAGAGGATCCACCTGGGGCTGAGTCCTGGGAGCTATAATGCAAAGGGGAGGCAGTGGTCATGGCTGGTCCTTTCCCACCACACAGACAGGCTTCTCAAGCACAACACATGACATTATCCTCCTGGTAGACACTGTCCTGGGCTGCTCTGCCTGGTTTCTCACAGGCTCTGATGCATCCTTTGCTACAGACAAAGCAGTCGATGCAGAGCAGGGACAGTGTGGAAGCCAGGGCGGGATGCGCTGCGGTTGGAAGGAGGAATGTGAGGCTTCCCTTCCCTGTGGGACAGTGTGTTGGCTGCCATCACAAGGCTTTGGGCCTTGGGATTGCTTCTGGGACCACAGGGCAAGGGCAGGATATTTAGAAAACCTAATTTTAGCTTGGTGAAGCGCTTCCGCTCTGAAGGAGATCAGCTCTTCCCTATTGGATCGGGAGGAGATGCTGCTTCAGCTGCTCCAAACTGCTGCCCTGAGGAGCTGGCTGCCCTGCTTGGAGGGAAGGACACTGACCCCATGCTGTTCCCCACCACCTGGGAACTCCTCTAGGGCAGTGCTAGAGGGAGGACCATTTCCTCATTGATTTCCGAGCTGCTCTGACAAAGATCCCACAGGCAGAAGAGATATCCAGGCCTGAAGCAAGGTCCTGCCCCATCACTGGAGGTTTCATTCACCCATGTAGAGCAGAGGAGATTGTCCTCCAACTACCCAGCTTCAGTGCTTCTTGCCAATGGCACATTGCATCAGAGAACCACTGCCTGCCCTGCTGCAGGAGGCATGGAAGCAAACAGCCAGGGCAGAGGTCAGAATAGCTGGAAAGAGCTTGGTGCAGTGTCTGGAAGCTCAGGAGCAATTGAGCCTCACCCTACTTGTAGTGCTCACCAGGACAGGCAAGGGGCTTGTCATCTCTGGAGCCACGTATAAAGTAGTGATGGCTGGAGACTGGGGAGGCAGGAGTAGGTCAGCAGGCAGGAAAAGCTTTTGTGATAACCAGCTTTGAAATCTTGCAAACACCACAAGCCCCAGTTGGTTTTCCTAGGAGCTGCCATACTGCAGTGCAGCATCCTGGCACCATGATCACTGTGATGCTGCTGCTGGGGACAAGCTGGTGCCTTTGTCTTTCCTCGCACAGTGAGCAAGCTGAAGACTTTAGGTACAGCCACCAGCATCCTTCCTTCTGGAGCAGGTCACCCCTGGTCACAAAGCCAGGCTGCTCCTTCTCAAGAGCAGTTTGTGGAATAAATGAGCACAAGCAGAGTGGTGCCTGTGAAAGGGGGGCAGAGCCCATCCTGAGCCTCTGTAAAGCCACTCTCTATGCTGAGGGCCTCTGAATCGGCTGTAACCTCCCAGGAATCAGATCCTTTTGTGGCAGGTGAATGAGGACCTCTGCTGAAGAGCCCAGCAGTGACCGGAAAGGTGAATAAACCTGAGAGGTTTCACGGAGGAGACTGTTGAGAAGGATGTGAAGAGCTTCACAAAGGCGTTAGAGGGATGGGTGGTGTCACGGTGACCTTGCATTGAGTGCTGCAGGCAGCTCTGCACATCCCACCTCGCAAATGACACAGTCAAGGATCTGGAGGAGGGTTGGGAAAATAGCTCCAAGACTGGCAGACCACGGGCTTTTATATGCACAAGATTGGGCACATTTGGCTTGCGAAGCTCTGGGACTC
Source organism: Coracopsis vasa (assembly GCA_026283785.1). Taxonomy (NCBI): domain Eukaryota; kingdom Metazoa; phylum Chordata; class Aves; order Psittaciformes; family Psittacidae; genus Coracopsis; species Coracopsis vasa. The sequence goes on from JANHGB010041695.1 coordinate 18,165, forward strand.
CTGATTCTTGCTGATTTCTTCTTGGCTGCCTGGAAACAGAGGCTTCCTCCAGTGTTTGGTGTGGTCAATTGGACTTGTTCTGTTCAAATGCTCTGACCCGCAGTGACATGGGCTGGTCAAAACCTGAAAAGGGATGCTCTGAAGTAGAAAACTCCTGTCTAGATCAGACCAGGAAGGCGCTCCCAGCTCCACGCTGTGGGTCAGCATTGTGCTGTCTGCATTTCCTTAAGGCATCTGTTAACAAGCCACTGCTAAACAGCAGTAACCCTCCTGCTGCAAGCCCAGGTCTGAGAGTGGCTTGCTGCAACAGGATAATGTCCCTAGCTAAAGCGTGTGTTTGGAGCCCACACCATGGCCCACTTAAATACACGTGAGACTTGAGGGGTCTTGGCAAAGGAGCAACCTAAATCAAATTAGGAAGACAAGGGGATGTTCCCATGGGCCACTGCCTTGCAGTGAGCCCACAGGACTTGAAACGATGAGGTTTCTTTTGCTACAGAACAATAGAAATAGGTAATCCAGATTAGTTGCTAAATGCCTCCAGGAAGTAGGATTAGTAGAAGGGAGAGTCTTGTAATACTCAGCTGCCAGTATCTCACCAGGATGAAAATATAGCTATAATGGTGCTTTTGCAAGCTCCTGTCCAGTCTTAGAGGGTAAATCATGGGAGTGAGTATGAGAAACTCTCCAAAGGCCACAGAAGCAGTGTTTGTGTGTGTAGGAGATGTATGTGAATGTACTGCATTTTCCCCTTGCCTCTTGCTCCAAACGTCATGAACAAAGTAGTGATCTTACTGGTTTTGCTTGTGTTTTGATATAAATCATTTTCTGGGTCAGCTGATTCTCTAATTCACACAGCCAATGTGAGCAATACCATTGAATGCCACATGTCAGGATTGCTTTCTGACCATTAAAGAAATGGTCAGAAAATTGTATTTCTGTTGGAAGAAGCTTAACTTCCCAGTTATCTGGGTCCTGCACCCATCAGAAATGCCGATGAACTTTCAGAGAGAAATCATCATCTTTCCCCTGCTCTTCATGGGAGTAGATCGATTCTGCACAGGAATGGTGGTCAGCAGCTCAGGGAACCTGTTTTGACTCTGGTTTTGGCTTCACAAGCTATCTAACAATACCTTGTTCCTCTTCCCTCCCTGGGCTTCTTCTCCATCTCCTCATCTGGTGAGCTCATCGAGGCCAGGTGATGCTACACCGAAAGAGTATGAACCTGTACAGCACTTAGCCCCTCCTCTCAGGGCAAAGATAGCATCCTAATGTGCGTAACAGACCTCCCTGACACCGGGAGCAGAAGAGCTGTGTTATTTTCTCAGACAACATAAAGTGCTAGGACATTGATCTGCTTGTACTGAGATCATTGTTGCTTTTGAAGCCGTTCTACTGGAGGCAATGTTTGTGCCTCCAGGGCCTCCAAAAACTAAAGAAGGCAGCAAAAAAAAATCAATGAGGGTTTGGTGGAGGAGGTTTCTTCGCTGTCTTTCACAGTGCCAGGTGGCTCTTGGCTGTTGATATGCGTGTTTGAGGTGTAATGTAGCCTGGTGAAGTGTGGGGACTTTGCCTCCATGGAAGGTGGTGCTGCCACCCCTGTGAGAAACACCATCTGTGACATGGGGCTTGGCTGACAGTAATAGAGGACCTGAGGTGTGCAGGTCAGTTTTCCCCTCCAGGAAGGAGATAAAGACGGGAGTCTGACTCTTGATTCCTTTAGGCTGTTCAAATGGAGGGGGAGTCCCTGTAGGTCCGCAGTGTTTCAATGGGATCTGTGTATGCATTGGGGAAACCTCTTTCCTGTGCACAGAGCAAATGGGGGAACCTTAAAATCAGGTGTCTTTTTGTGAAGATGCAGGTGTTTGAGCCACACACCTACCCAGTGCTGCAATGGGATCATATCTCTGTCCTAATATCTCTCCCTGTTGGCATCAAGCAGTCAGGGCTTGCAAAGTGTTGCCCCAAGGGATGAGCTGCTGCACGATCCTCTCTGGTATGTGCCTGTCCCTTCTCTCTGCACACAGCAGAGCAGCAAAGCTCCCAGACCCTGATGGAGACCCAGAGCCTGGCTGAGTCTGTGCTAATCTGCTCTGTGTCCTTCCCAGCCAGTGCGGTTTGGGCTGGGGACCTCACCCCACACGCCGCCTCTGCCTGGGATAAAGGGAGTTTGTTTCTGCTTTAGCTCATTGCAGTATCTCCCGCTGGCAGAGTTTCCAATTAGGGAGCCAAGTGGGAGTCAGGAGAGACCCCAGGGTGGATTTTGCACTCGCTTTTTATTTATACGTAAACCTGGATTCAGGGCTGAGCTGCGGAGCGAGCGAGAGGAGCCAGCCCCGAGAACAGAGGTCTTTGCAGCTCTCCTCTGAAGTGTGTGTGTGTGGGACAGGGCTGCGAGAGAGGGAAAGTCTGGCTTGTTTCTCCCACCAGCTTCAGCTGCTGGGAGGATGGATGCCTTGCTTATGTGCTCTTCTCAGTCCCTGCTTGTGCTTCCCAGAGTGGCACTTGAGTATCTCTGAGCAGCAGGGATGCCAGGTTCTCTCCTGGTGACAGAGATGAGCATCCTGCTGTGTCCCAGTGTCTACATGGACAGCACACAGCACGGAGGTTCACAGCTCAGGTGGGTTATGGGATCTGGCCCCACACTTCTGCCCTTGACTGGGTTTCTGACCCTATGGAAGGGTCGGCTGGAGGGAGCCCAGTGAGAGAAATGCGGGCACATGGACCACAGCCATGCTGCAGAGAGTAGCGGATGCCCCAGGCAGGGCTGTGACACTTTCCCTCCCAGCCTTCCTCCATCCTCTGCTCTTTTCCGTTTCCACTGGGTGGGACCTTTACAAACTGCCAAAAACAATTGGCCTTCCTCTTTAAAGAAACAACTAATATTTAATGAAGGCAAACAGATGTAAAGTCAAAACCTGGAGGGAGCAATTCTTCCCTGGACAGAAAGGAGCAAAGCATTGATCCTGAGGGCACGCAGTGTGTGAGCACACATCGTCCAGGGGAGCGAGTGACCAGGCTTTGCTTTGAGCAGTGCTGGTCACCAGGGTCTGTTTGCCTGGCTCATGCAAGGGCTGTTTTCCAGGTGCTGTTGCCTTGCTTTATGGTGTGATTATGGCTGCACAAACAGCTCCACTGGCTCAGCTGCTCCCATGCCTCCCTCCCTCCCCTACTTCCCTTTGTGTGTGAAATGCGACTTCTCTGCATCCAGCCTTCCACAGGCACCTGAGTCAGTGGCAGCCCTGGTGATGCCCACAGCACCATACGAACCGCAGCACCGGAGGGTCAGTGGCTGTAATGACAGGACAGATTTTGGTCAGCTGCTGGGGTGAGCTTAGCAAAGCACCTCTCAGATGGGGACCAGCAGCTGTAGGCTCAGTGCCTGGTTTTCAACCACTTGTTTTGTGTATAGGGGTGTGTTCTATACCTGGCCATGCTGTGCCTCGTTAGAAGAGGGGTAACAGGGTGTCCTGGCTTGGCAGCTGTGCCAGAAAGATAGATTCAGCAATATTTGGAGGGTATCACAAGACTACAGCTTTACTCGGGTGACTTCAGGACAGAGCATCTTTCACCCATACAAGTGAGCCACAGCTACCTCTCATGGACAGCCAGAGCAGGAAGAGACACCCGAGGGGTAGCTGGGAGGTGCAGACAAAGCTGAGCAGCAAGGGAAGGTGAGCAGGGCTTGCTCAGTCAGTAAGTCGAAGCAGATGGGAGGAAGCAACTTTTCAAGTAATGTGTTGTGGTGCTGCGGAACTCCTTGAGAAAGGGCATCCTAGCATGAACATCGACACAAGATCAGGGTCGAGAAACCCACTGAAATCATGCACTTTGCCAATGGCATCCAGCTCGGGAAGGCCAGTGAGGGGCTAGGCAAGTGATGGGGGAAGTAGGGCATGTGCCATTCTCTCCAGCTCCAGAGTGAGGGGAGATGAGGGGTGGCCATGAGAGGTGAGAGGAGATCGTGAAGGGACAGCAGGGGTGGCCATGGGTTGCAAGGGGTGGCCATAAGGGAAGACCTTGAGGGGAGGTAAGGGGTGTCCATGAGGGGTAGAGGCAGCAGCTATACAGTGTGCGGCACTATGAGGGGGCAGATGAGGGGTGGCTGTGATTAGAGATCATGAGAGGCAGTCATAAGGGGAGATCAGTTTGCCCTTAGTGACATGGGTTAGTGGTGGGCTTGACAGTCGGGTAATGGTTGGGCTCAATGACCTTAAAGGTATTTTTCAACCTAGTTGATTCTTCTTATATCCTTCCCTAGGTATCAGCTGTTGCTGGAGGCAGGACCTGGGCAAGATCGACCTTTTGGCTGGCAGTCCACCCACTCTCATTCAAGGCAAAGTTTATACCCTGAGGTGTAACATAACATTGGAAACAGCAGGAGCCCACTCGTCACCATCATGCTGGGTCCCACAGGGTGACACCCATCCTGCATGGGCAGGCCTGGAAGGCAAAGCTGCAGGGTGCTCGGCGTGCTTTCACCAAGGTCTCTGCCTTCATTTCGTGGTGTTGCAGGTCAATAGAGCAAGTGAAGCCCAGGAGCAAGCTGCTCAGGTGGATCCCTGTTCATGCTCCGATGCCATGTTCAGGTGAAGTGGGACAGCTTTGGGGATGAACAACAACACCTCAGTGGGATGTTACCTGGAGTTTTAAGATGAGATAAATAAAGCTCCATGGTCAATACAGCATGCATGTACATTTGGGTGCAGACCTGTCCCTTAAATCCCTGTCTGTACCTAAAATGGAGTGAGCATTGACAAGCCCCTTGATGACTTTCAGAGCCAAATAAATACCCCAGGGACTCCATGGGCATCCAGCAACCAAGCTGAGTTAGGGAGCACCTTCAGAGCCAGCATCCTAGCACCTGAATGAAGACATTCCCATCTCCTGCAGCCTGAAGTGGCCCCAGCTGAGCTCCTCTGTACCCCCACCAAGCATCAGGAGAGCCCAGAGGCAGCCCCTCCAGCACCCGGGTACTGGGTTATTGAAGGTTCCCAATGCAATTAGCAAGGCCCTGGACTGCAGCCAGCACGGCTGCAGGGTTAGTGCTTCTCCAGGGCACAGACACCGGAACAGTTGGGCTCCACCTTCCTGGCCTGCAATTCTCAAGGGCATTCCCAAAAATAGGCTGCTGCAATCACCTTGGCCAGAGCCCCTGCTGACACAAATCACCCTGGCAGAGCGGCAGGAGGAGGAGAGCACTGATTTGCACAGAGCTGAGTGCAGAGGAGATGGAAGGGTGGTGATGGAAGGGTGGTGATGGAAGGGTGGTGATGGAGACCACCAGGCCCTCCACAAACCCAGGCTGTCTGCAGTGGGTGCATCGCTGATGCACTCACCCGGCTTCTAACCCCACCAGTTTGTCTTATTTCCTTGTTGTAAGACCAACCTTTTCCCTGCCACTCCTGGCCATGATAAACCCTGTTTCTCTGCCCTGTTTCTCACCACCAACCAAACCTGTTTTGCCATATAGCCCCTGGCAGAAGTACCCTACTGCCAGCAGCAGGTGCTGAATGTTGCTCTACCACTGTAATTAGCAGGTTCGGCTCCTCTCCTCCTCTCTGGATCTCTGTTTTCATTGCTCTCTGCTGCTCGATGGAAACGTGATAGGCAGTGTCCAAGGTCTCATGTCAGCAGCAGTCATTGCTAGGCTTAAGCACCTTAGCAACAGGGCAAGGATGGGGTGGGAATACTGCAGGCAGAGGCACATGAGATACCTCTGGGTGGCCAGCTCACTGAAAGAACACCTCAGTTCCGGCTGCAGCAGGCGTTTCTAAGCACCTTAATGACTGTGGAAGAAAGGGAAGGGTGTTTGGGATGCCCTTGCAGGACTCAATCTGGTATGCAGCTCCCAAGGACCAGACTAGAGGGGCTGGCTCAGGTGAGTCTGCCTCCTCCACAGCCACTAAAACTGTCCCACAAGACTGCATCACTGTTTTCCCGCAGCAGGCAGAGCCTGACTCATCTCTGGGAGGCATCCTCCAAATGTCACTGCGAACAAACCTGCTTGGGTTATTCGCTACCTGCCGGGGACCCAGAGAAGGGAGGAGGAAGGCAGCGTGGGGCAGTCTTATCCCCACTGCCCTCCCAGGGTGCCCCTAAATTCCTTCAGGAAGCTGGTTGCCTTCCCAGAGTTGCCAAGGAAAGTCCATGTGTTCTCCTGCTTCCCTGTGCGTGCCCAAAGGCTCTTCTGTGTCTGGAAGGGGTATGCGTTAGCTCTGATCAAGAGTCACTTGACCTTGCCATGCCTGGGGGTCTGGTGGAGATGGAGGACACCTTTCTTGGTGCTTCAGGTGGGGGATTTTGAAGCTCAGGACCTTCACCCAAACACTGAGGCAGGAGATAGGACATATCATGATGAATGCTTTGTTCTCATGGAAGCTCAGAACTGTCACCTTCACTGTCCCCATTCACAGATTTACCCTTTTGGTCTGGGGCTCAGTGCTCTTTAGTCCCCCAGAAACCAGTAGGACACTGGGCAGACTGCTGTCAGACTGGGACTGAGGCTTAGAAGGGCTGGTGGTGTCAAAGCAGCCTCTTGAGCTCAGCAGACTGTGTCCACACGCAGTGTTTGGCTTAGGCAATCAGGGACCTCTCTCCAGGCTGATCTTCAGAGGGGAGTGAAGGGTGGCAGCCCGGAGGGATCTCTTCCCATGTTTCCTTAGAGACACCCCCACCAGGACACCCTTCCTCAGTCCATCGCCACGTCTCTGATGCCCACTGCTACTCAGTAAATGCCTTCAAATCTCAGGATGCATCCGCTGGGGGAAAAGGCTCTGGATTTTGTCCCAAAATGGGTCAGAGAAGGGCTTTTCATAGCCAGAGTCTGTGGTAAATGCAATGAATGCTTGGTTCCTATCTGAACACCACACAAGCCAAGACGCAACCCAGCCCTTCTCAGGACCAGGAGTATATCTCATAAGGGATGCTGCACACATTACCCTGTCTGGGGACTGAACAAGACGATGGGGCAGTCCCCACGCACTTGGGTCTTTACAGAGACCCAGAAATGGTGTCTTGTGTGCAGTGCTCTCCCACAGGCACTCAGCCCTCCTCTGCTGAGATTCACCGGGGGGAGACAGGGACCGGGAGGAGGAATTTGCTGGGTGTGAGGAAGTGACTTGAGCTGTGGCACAAAAACTCTCTGGGTGGGTGTCATGAGCACATGCTGGGGAGTATCCCGTGGGCCTGAGCTCAGAGCTACATATGCTGCTCCTCTGCCAGCACCAAACATGGCACCTGGCATCTGCTCATCTCAGGCCCCATTGGTACACACAGGCGGTAGGTGGAAAGTCCAAGCCCACAGCACAGCCCATAAAGGTCGTGTTTTATTCTGGCTGATCTCCTTTGCTTGCCTCATCTCCTGGAGGAAAACGAAGTGATAAACAGCCAGCAGCACAGTTTTGTTCAAAACAAATCAGGGCAAACAAACAGGGGATAATTCTCTTTCTGGTTGATGCAGGGAATTCTGCTGAGCTGAGAGTGATGCTCTAGGGACGGCTGTCATTCCAAGCCATACAGCCCTCCATGGCCAGCTTCTCGCTGGGACAGGATGGCTGGGGTCAGGGTTCTGCTTCCTGGCCAGTGTCCTGGAGAACCTAAATGTTTTTTCCTCTTCTTCATGATTCATACTCCAGCATTTTCCAGGCTCCCAGTGAGTGGTCCTGGCTCCCAGGCTCTGCTGAGCCTGACTATCGTCTGTGCCCTCAGATGAAAGAAGCTCAGGGACACAAAGAAGGAATCAGGGCCAACCACCTTGCACAGATCAGAGCAGGCAGGTAAGCAGAGCAGGGAAGCCTGGCTGGAGAACGGATGGCTGCAGCATACCTGGGCCTTGGAGAGAAGGAGAGAGGACAGGGAGAGCGTACAGACGGGTCCTGGGAGGTGGGGACATGTATGGGATAGCATTGCAAAGAGGTGGAGGAAGGACAGTGCTGGCCCAGGAGGTGGTAGAGGCGTCTGGGATCCAGTTGTTCTGATTATTTTAGTTTTTACCTTTGTACCCTGAGTGCCAGGATCTTTTCCAGGGCGTCACCATCCCAGAACCTGGCAAACTGAGGCACTGGGATGTAAGCGAGGCCACCAGAGAAGATGAGAAGGGATTGTGTTTCTCTTTCTTCCCCCTGAAACAAAGCAGAGCTGTCAGTTGACACTTCCCGCGCTGCCCCAGCTCCGGAGGGCTGCTGGGGCTGCTTCCAGCAGACAAGAGATGTCATGAAAGAGACAAGAGACGTGGGGTGAGGCGTGGGATTCCTGCCCACAGGCGTGGGGTCCTGTGCAAAGCGGTGCCTGGAGCCGGTGTCCTCCCACCAGAGCAGGGGAAGGCAGCTCTGCTGCTCCCGCCAAGCACGGGGCCAGGGAGCTGTGAGCCCTGGCAGCACGGAGGAGTCCTGGGAACCTTGGTTTGGAGGCTGTCTGCTAGGCAAAGGGTTAGGAAATCGGGCAGGCTGCCACCAAAACTCTGCCCGGCTTTTGGCAAAAGCCTGCCCGAGCGATAGAGCTCCATGAAACACTTCAGCTTTGACAAATGTGTGGGTTTTTTCTTTTTCTTTTTTTCTTTTTTTTTTAATGAAAAAAACAACTTGGTTGTATTGAAAACTTGCCCAACTGGTCTGGGGATAGTTCAGCCAGCCCGTAGGAGAGCTGGGGCAGCAGGCCCATCTCCTCATACACAGGCTGCCTATTGTTCTCAGTGCGGAGCAGGAGGATGGCTTGCATTAAACCAGAGGACTGGACGGGACCGCCTGGGTCATCGAGGCTGGATCCCCACCCGCATGGGCAGGCTCTGACTCTGGGTCTGCTTCACATGGGTGTGGGTAGCATCTCTCCCTCCAGCCTACAGGGTGGCTTCCCAAGCCCTGAAACAGATGGAGACAGGCAAGGAAAGACTAAAACCGACATGACCCAGCCCAGCCATCGGCTGGCACTGCAGCACCAGCAGCGTTTTACTATCCCATACCCATCCTTTCCACCTTCCTCTCTGTGGCTCAGTGCTCAACCCTGTTTGCTGGAGACTGCATATGGTCGTTAACGGCCCTAGGCACCAAACCCGGCGTGGCAGGCAAGGGGTGAGGGGAGCTGGCAGGTGTCTCCTTACAAATCCCATTGCTGAGTACTGTACCCAGCATCCCAGCCGCCACTGCTGTCACCTTGGCTCCTCCAGCCCCTCTGCTGTCTTCTGCTGCTTCTCATCTGCTTGTTATTCATGGCAGGGGGCAAGATGCTTCCCCTCCACCCCTCATTCAATGCGGGGACGATCACCATAGCCCCAGAAAGGTTGAAATTAATGCTGGGAGGGGTGGTGGGATTTGCAAGTCAAGAATTCCTGTGCCCACACAATGCGCAGCTGGGCTTTGAAAAGGCGTCAGGATTAAAATGCAACCGCAAACTTGACAAACCGGCGCAACGGCCGGCAGACAATGGGCTGCGGCTCCCTGTTATCATTCACGGCGTGTGAAGGACCAGCGCCGGGCTCGGCGGGTTACAAGTCATGCGCTAGAGATGCTGCTGGGCTGGACACCAGCGGGGAGGGCTCCTTTGTGCTGCTCTCGCAGTGGGGAGCAGCCCAAAAGACAGGGAGAGCAGAGAGGCATCTCCGCTCCCAGGCGGGGGTAATGAAGGCGGGACGGCGAGGACCCACTGCGAGCTCTGAGCTCCTGCCCGGTGGGGATTCGGCTGCCCCAGGGTTCTCCAGATTCACCAGGCTTTGCTGGATGAAAATTAAGGAGGTTTTCTTTGATTCTGTCCTAAAAGTAACTTGGTTTATGCAGGAGGGGCACGCAGAGGCAGGGGGGATGCCGGGCGAAGGGGGATGCCAGGACGGGGCAGAGGGTTTCAGATGATGACGGATTAGATACAGGTCAACCGTGTAATAGTAAGGGACAATGCCACCTGGGGCTGCAATAATTAACACTCTGGAGATAAGACCAGCAAAACAACCGGCTGGGTCTCCCCGTGGGCAGCAGATAGACACCTTCCCCAGGCCCCCTGAGCCCCCTGAGCCAACCCAGCCTGCTGATCTGGGACACTGCTCCACCATGGCCCCGGGGGATGCAGGGCAAGGGAAGCTCTGGCAAAGAAAGAGTTGGATCTGGCCAGAGTGGTGTGAAGGAAGGAGCCACGGACAGGCAATGTGACAAGCATCTGGTCCTTGCGTGATTGTCATGGCTAGGATCAATTATTTTAATGATCCCATGGACAAAGGTCAGGGAGGAATGCGACTCGGTTGCTGTAATGTTAGTCAGGCCTCTGTATTGGGTAGACCTGGAAGCTGTGGTGTTCCCATTCAGGGGCAGCAGCCGTCCAAACCTCCCTGTCCAGAGGATATAGGACTGAATCTTCCTGTGTAAGTGCTGTGGTGTAAAACTGGACGGGGAGATCAGCCCTTCCCCAGCTGCCTTCCCACCACCTTCTTTCTCCTGTGCAGAATGTGCATCAGTTTCTCTCTCAGAACATCAGAGCTTGGGAGCATCAGAGGTAGCAGAAAGGTCTCTCCTCTCTCGTTGGGGCCCTCCAGGCAAAGATGGCAGTGGGGGAAACCATTTCTCCTCCCATCAGATATGAGCACCGATGAGCACACTGCAGCCCAGGAGATGGGACCGTGCATGCAGCTGCACAGGCAGCAAGAAGCAGCTCTGTCAATGTGCTGAGCCAGGTCTGGATGGACCGAAAAGCCCATCCCACACGTCCTCTGGAAGCCAGAGCAGTCCTTGGTACCAACTGACCCCGTGCCACTTTTGTTAGGCTGTGCAGGAGGGGTTGGGTTGGTTGGTGGCTTTTTCCTATACACAAAAAGCTTGCTCCTTCACTCAAAAAGGGGCCTTTCACAAACGATGCAAAACTGACACTGTTGGAACTTCAGGGAGTTTATTGGGAAGCAAGAAGCTGTAAAAATATTATTGAACGAAGGATTGACATTTTTCCTGTACTGAAGGAGAGTTTTGTAGCCGGTTTGATGCTAGTTTAGACAGATGTGCTGAAGAGCAGAATGCATCTGGGTTTTCAAGCTACTACAGCTACTTCAGAGAGACATGGGGAGGGTGAGGGTTTCACCTGACTTTCCCTAAATCTTACACAATGCCAGAACATGAGGTTTAGCAAACTGGCCTTGACCTGACAGCGAAATCAGAGCTGTGGCGGGAGATGTGTCTTTGCGCGGCTCCCTTTGTGTCATGCAGATGGATCCAACTGCCAGCCCTTGGGAAAAAAACACAGGGGAAAAAAGCTCATAAGCAAATCCTTCTTTGCACCTACCCCCCGAGCCAGCACCGGCAGCTCCCTGTGCCCAGCTCTGGCTGTGGTTTGAAAATGACACTGATGACCAAACACCCTTGCTGCCTGCAACACCTGCAAAGGGGTTCTTGCTGAGCTCACAATCTCCTCTCTGCCCCATGACGGGATGGGCCATGGGTGCTGATGCCTGCTTGTAATGGCTGCAGAAGAACCAGGGTCAGCCCAGCATCACAGACAGAGGCTGTCCTGGGCTGCCAGGGGCTGAAAAACAACTCATGGGGCTGAAAACAGCTTGAGGAAATGATACTGGGATGCTAAAGAAGTCCCCTGCCCCTTATAATTGTAGGCAGCCTTTGGTTCCCCAGTAACCAGGTCCTGAGGGGCTGCTCCTCCATGAAAGCCGATGCATCTGCTTTGTCCCACAGCAAAAGTGGCATTCGAACTCCCTTCCTGAGGGACAGATGCCATGGGGCCACCTTCCTCCTGCCTGCACCACATGGCTGCCAGCTTGCCTTCCCTTGCAGCACGGAGGATCAGTGGTGGGAATTCGGGTGGGCACCCCATGGCACCCACTCCAGAGCAGATCCCATCGCCCTGCCCTGCTCGGCATCCCCTGGGAATGTTGTCTCCTGCGTCGGCAGGGAGGGGTTCAGCCTATATTAAGCCAAGCCTGCCAGGGAAGACGTGTCTGGGATACCTGCAGAGCTCGGCTCGCAGGAACTATATTGGGAAGTTGCCGTTTGGTTTCCTCCCCGGATGCTGCAGTGAGCCATCCGCAGTGCCAAGCATGCGGCATCCCAGCCCAGGCCACCAGCATCTCCCCTGCCCGGCCCCACACCACCCTCTGCTCCTTCCCACCCCCCCTGCTTTTCTTTCCTGAGGGCTGTGAAAAGGTGCAGTCTGCCTGTGACCGTTTCTCCTCCCTCCCTTCCCCCTTCCTGCTGGTCAAAACCGCCATCCTGGAACAGCCCTGCGGATTAGTGAAGGGATACCTTTGAAACCGATGCCAGGAAAGCTCCGTGGATCAGTTAACAGGAGGGTATAAAAAGCCATGCCTGTCTCCCCCCTCCCCACTCCCCCCCATTTCTCTTCCTCCATGTCACCGGCCCTGGCTGCGGCTCGCCCCTGGCTGGGGGCCTGCGATCCCAAACGTGCTCTCCAGGCTGGCTTGCCTCATTAATTAAAGAAGACAGATTTTTAGCTTCTCTTTGCCTCCCTCTCTCTCTTCCTTTTTTTCCCTCCTTTTCCTTGGGCTCCTGCTGGGGAAAGTGGAGCCAATCTTGTGGGGGCAGGGGGAGGATGAGGAAGGGCAATGGGAATTACATGCGGTGGATGCGAGCTGCTCCCAGGGTGCAGGGCGCTCCGGGGCTGCACTGTCCTCTCCCCTCCTCCTTGCAGGCAGCCTCCTGGGGGTGTGAGAAGAGGGGACTCAGCCTCCTGTGCTCACAGCAGCATTTGCAGCCCCTCCAGAGACATTCCCTTATGGCTCACTGCCATGAGCATCCTCCCAGCAGCAGCAGCAGGACTGCTTCCCTGACTGCTGCTGGATCAGAGCAGAGACCCTGTCCCCTTCCCTGGCACAGAGGGGACTTCCCTGGAATGCAGTCATGCATGTGCTGGGCACAGGATGCAGAATGCATGGTACAAGTGTGTGTGGTGTACCACATGTGGAGCCATGCATGTGGTGCAGTGTTCATGGCACTGCCATGTGTGGCCCAGGGTGCATGAACCAGCATGTGGTGTGATGGCATAGTAAAGCTGTGCATGCTGCATGGTGTGCAGTATAGCCATCCACTGGGCAGTTTCTGTGGTGTAGGATGCTGTGTGTGGTGCAGTGTGTGTGGTACAGCCATGCATAGAATCCTACAATGGTTTGTGTTGGAAGGGAGCTTAAAGCTCACCCAGTTCCAGACCCTGCCATGGGCAGGGACACCTTCTACTAGAGCAGCTTGCTCCAACCTTGCCTTGAACACTGCCAGGGATGGGGCAACCTGTTCCATCGTGCAGTGTGCGTGGTACAGCCATGCATGGTGAAGCCACATGTGTTGCAGTGTGCGCTCCTGCCCAGGTACACTCACACCAGCAAAGCATAGCTGCAATTCACTCCACCTGCATTTTATGTCTGCTCTGAGCACAGGCACAACTCTTTACATGAGTGCAAGCTGAGAGGCAGACCCCCACGCAAGGCACAGACAGCCTATATGAAGGCAGGAGGACAAAATGGGGCCAGCGGGAGCTCCAGGAGGGACGGGAGGGCTGTGTTGTGCTGTGGGCTGGCCCCTGACTCCCTGGCTGTGTCTGATCCTCCCTGAAGAGAAGGCCTGGCTGGTTCTTCTGGCTGAGTCATCCCCAGGTCTATCAGCCTGGCTTCAAAATTCAATTCAAAGCTCATCTTTTTAACACGAAGATCACTTACATCCAGCTGCACGAGCCGCGGCCCCTTTAGGATTTAATAATAAAATGAATGCCCATGACCCGACTGTTTGCTCACGCCTGGATCTTCCTTGATGGATGAACAGAAATTGCTCCCTGGCTCAGGTCATCCGCAGTAAAAATCGCCAGTCGATTGCTGGGCCCTCCCTCGGCTCCTCCGCATTCAGGGCTCGCTGCCTTCGTTTGGGACCTGGCTTGAAACGGATAATCAATAATAATCAGGCTCGACGCTGTGACGGCACCTTTGATCCGAGGATCTCGGAGCACTTTGCAGTGGATAATGAACGGAGCCCCTCTGTGAGGCAGGCAGAAGCGGCTGCGTTTCATGGTGGGGGGATCGGAGCCCAAGGATGGGCTGACCCTGCTGCTTGCAGCTCTGTCCTGCTCCACATCCCGCATGTGGGCAACTCAACTTCTTCAGCGTGACCCTGGAGAGTGGCATGAGGAGGGGATGGTGCCAAGCGTCTGCGGGGCTCATTTCCCGGCAGCCTGTGGGTCTGGTTCTTACCCAAGACAGCCCGAGCTGCCCGGTTGACAAAGCTGTTCTGGGAACAGCAGTGCAGGGCTGGGGCTCAGCTCGGCAGGGACCAGATGTGTTCCCACAGGGACAAGTGGTCTTAGGGCTCCTCCTGCCCCAGACCATGGCTTGGGGCTGGCTCCCAAGTGATGGGCTACAGCATCTCTGCAGTGGAGGATGGGGAGTATTGCTCCTAGGGGCTTTCAACACAGCACTATTCCCAGGCCTGGGAAAGAGACTGGGTCCCATTTCCATCTTTCCAGAGAGTGCAGCCACAGCCTAGGCTCAGTTTGCTTTCAGGGGTGACTTGTACTGTCTGAGCCCAACGATGCCACCCTTGGTCCCACCGCCAAAGACCCCATTGCCCCTGGGATGGCAGTCTGGGGCTGGCATTAAGTACCACAGGCATGGTGAGGCGTGCAGGGCTGGTGGCATGGACCTGGCTGGGGCAGTGAGCTCTGCCTGAATGTGACCTGCGTCCCCCACGGAGGGAGACAGCTCTGGGGATGCCACCACCATGTCCCCAGCCTGCATCCCTCAGCCAGGGTGATGTCTTGCTGTTGGAAGGGCTGCATCCCCCCTAGCCTTGCAGTGTGGGGGGGTGAGAGCATCCAGCTCTGAGGATGTCACCCCAGTGTCCCCAGCCTGCACCCCACCAGGACAGGCTGCTCTGCTGGTGTCGCAGCGCCACCCCTTGCCTCCCGGGAAAAGTGCCCACCGGCTTCCTCCGTAGCAATTAAGGGACTAATGCATTAATTGTTTCCAATCTGCGCATCTCCAAGGTCACCTGTAAGGATGGGCAAGGGAAGAAAACACCCTCCTGAAGCGATCCCTGTCACCCGCTCCCAAGCGGAGAGGCTGAAGCCCTATGGACCCTAAGTCCCCCCCAGCCCCAAAATCCTCTCTGGGAGCACGGCCACGGGGAGCAGCCCCCCGAAAGGGAATGGATGCGGGGATGCTCGATGAGGGGATGTGAGCCTGGAGCTGGCACTGAGGTGGAAGCTGACCCTTTGCTGTCGGTGAGCAGGAAGCAGGAATGCCCTGCTGCCTGTCCAGCAGCCCTGCCTTTGTCTCTCGCCTCCGCAGCGCTTCCAGTCTTCAAAGTGTTAAAACTTTTCAGTGTGTGCTGCAGATCCCTTGCCTGCAGCCTCCTGCCCTGAGTCAAATTAATCATGTACTGGGAAACACAGCAGGCATGTACTAGCCCTGGGCATGGTGTATCACGTACTTTCTGGAATCTGTCACATGGGGAGCTTTCTGTTTTAGGCTCAATTGATCCTTTCTCGGTTTGATACTGTGTTTAATTGTGAGATGGGGCTGTGTGTTTTCGCTTCAGCCCAACTTAAAGGGCCGCTCTTCCCAGCCTTGTTTTCAGATGTCCGCAAGAACAGACTGCCGCTGTCTCCTTGCCCAAACAAAAAGCCTTTCTCTCGCCACACACAATATCCCCTCTGTATTGTCCACAACAAAGAGCAGGGCTAAATTAATTTTAGGTCCGGCTCTTTTAATGTAGGGCTGGGGATGGGGAGGTGCTTTCATTGCTGCAGCTGATGGCTCAAACAGGATGAGCGAGAGGTGGCCTCAGCCACTGGGTACACCCCGGGCGGTGGGGATGGGCCAGGACCCCCCTGAGACCCGTTAGCTGCAGAGCCCAGCCCACCGCAGCATCACCCCAGGTGGGTCAGACCCTGCCTGGGCTTTCCCTCCACCCCAGAGGAGGGATTTCCACCCGTCCTCTCCCATAAACACTGATCCAAGGAGGCTGGATGGGACAAACAGTGCCTGCATCCCACAAGTGGGGGCTGGCATACCCCACTGGATGGCCAGATAGCCATAGCAAGGTGAGATTTCATTCTGCCTCCACACAAAAGATTTCAAGATCCAAGCAAAAGCCAGAGCATCCCTTCAAAACTGGGTGAAAAAGAGAAAAGAAACATTTTTTTCCACGTGCTTTCCTTGCTGGAAAAGGTTTGTGTGGAGCAGTCAGTGCAGGCTTCTGTGGGCATCAGCTTGGAACAGAGCCTGTGGGGCTGGGGAGAGGGTCTGCACTGGGTCTCCTCATCACTGTGGTGGGCACAGTCACCATGCGTGATGTGCCTACTGTGTGCACTGCTGGTTGGCATGGCTTGGCCGGTCCTGTGGGATGCGGTGGGGATGTGGCAGGAGGAGGGAAGGGGCCATGCAGCCACCAGGTCCCAGTGGCATCTCCAGGATGGGCAGAAAGAAGAGAAGGATCCCTGGGAAATAGTGGAAACTGAGGCAGGGATAGCACAGTCTGGGGAAAGGAGATGTCTGGTCCAGAGGATGGGAAGGAAAGGGGATGCTGAAGGGAGCAGAGGAGGGGGACAAGAAACTCAGATTGGGATAGTGAGGCACTGGAAAAGGGTACAGCAGCACAGGGGTGTTGGGAAGTGAGATGGGAGCAGGGAGGGAGGCGGGTTTCTGTGAGCTGCTGTGGTTTGCCACAGATCCAGGCAGAGATGTAAGAGTGAAAGGGGAGGGAGAGCCCTTGTGGACAGCTCAGATGTGGGTCCTCCTCATCTGCATCTTCTTCCCCTTCCTGGGTGGGCAGACAGGGCAGGTCCCACTGCCCTGCATGTGGGGATGGTGAGGCAGAGGCTGGGTGTCTGTGCTCTCCCTGGTTCCTCAGTAGATGGGTAGGAACTTGCTCCTGGTTTATAAATATTCAGCGACAGCAAAGCCCATTAATGTTGCATTAGGGCTGTGAATCGGAAAGCCCCAAAGCCAGGCAGCTCAGTGCTGCAGCTGCAGCATGATCCGGGTCCCATCCCGCTCCAACCGAGACTCCTTGGGCTGCCAGGACACCTCATGGCTGCAGCAATGTGCTGTTGAAGAGCAGTGCTTCAACCACTGCACCCCAGCACCCTTGCTCCTGGCAACATGGACCAGTAGAAGCCAAAGAAAAGGAGGGCGCAGTGTCTCTAATTCACAGCCACCAAGTCTCCCACTCCCATGAAATGCAATGGTTGGAAGCTGAGGGCTGGGTGGGATTTCGGAGTGGGATATTCCAGGAGCCAGACATGACCCCCTGGAGCAGAATGTCTCCAAATTTGGCCAACTCTTTTGGGGAACAAAGTGAAGCCCCTTGGCTGCAGAGTGAAGCTGCCTGGGTCTCATGGGCTGCTCCCTCCACCCGGCAGCGTGCGCTGAACCTCATCTCCAGGAATAGGCAGCAATGCACGTATTAAAACAGAAGCTGGAGAAAGGAGTTACATCTGTGCAGAGCAGCGATCCAAGTGTTACTATCGGGACCAAATTTTCTCACTTCCAGGAGAGCAGCTCTGAATGTGACAGTCTGCAGACTTGGGCATCGGTTTCAGCCAGCTTCCTCATCACACCGTGTTCTGCAGATCCACCTAGCAGCCGTGTCCCCTCCACTCCAGCAGCATGTCATTGAGCTGGAGGTGACAGAAGAAGCAGGAGTTGGGTGGGAAAGGGGGCGCACAGAGGGAAGAGAGGGTCTGATGCTTTGGGGAGGCAGGACGGAGAGAGGGAATCTCGTGTGAGCACTGAAATGAAGGGCATGAAGGGCCACTGGACAATTGGCTTTTGGGAATGAAAGGCCCCTGCTATGCCCCCTACAATGGCTGAACAGACGTCCTCCTCCGTAGCTTGTGCCACTGCTGCTGCGTGCAGGGTTGGCTTCCACAACGAATGAACCAAAGCGGGTGGCTGGATCTGAGAGAGGGAGCTCAGTGGGCTCGGATGAGCCAGCTCCCACAGCCACAACTTGATCCTGGCCGGTGTGGTAAACCCCTCCTCCCTTTCTTCTTGCTGCTGCTGCTGTGCCTCTTGCCTCACAGACCATCCCTGCTCCTCCCTCCGGAGCTGCTGGACAGCCACAGGGGAGCACACCCCTGCCTGGCACGCGGAGAGCTGGAGGTCAGGATACACATGCAAGAAATATCAAGGTCTGGAAGAGAGGAGGGGAGGGACGGGTCCCTCAGGGCTGGAGCAAGGTTCAGTGGCTCTGAAGGATGCTGGGAGTGTCCCTTTCCATGGGGCTGGGCAGTGCATGAAGCTCTCTTTGAGCTCCTAAAGGAGAAAAGCACTGGGGCAAGAAACTGCTAAAGTTAGTTTCTGCTGCTCACCTGAAATAGTAAAAAACTGAATGAGAAAAGGGGAGGTGCATTTCACCAGAGATAAGAAACACATTTTGTATCAACAAATGTTAGAGACAATGGAAAGAAGTCGCCTGACCCACATGGTTTAGATAGGGGATGATCACAAGATAGGGAAGAGGTCATTTAGAAAGGCAGCAAAGAATAGAGGCTTTGCCTGTTGAAGAATAAATGCTGGGAGTAGTAGTTTCCCCAGATTTAGGGACAGGAAAAACATGAGGATCATGGGAAGGGAGCATGTGTTGCTAGAACTAGAACCACTGGCTGCTGGTGCTGTACGGTGTTAGACAGCCGAACAACTGACTTTAAATGGATGCAGCTGAACTGTTGATGTTTAGGGAAAACTTTGAGAACAGGAAAATAGCAAGAAACTTTCCAGAAGGATGAGGGTCTGAAGCTCTCGGTCCCCCGGCTGAGGATGCTGCAGTAACACACACTGGGATCTGTCTGCGTGACTGCTGCCCCAATTAGAAATAAAGGGTTTAAAGTCTCCCCAGGTCCATCCCCTGTCTGTGAAAGTCGTGTCTTATGACTGGAAATAAGGAGCTACATGACTGATGTGTTCTGTTACGCAGTGGGCTTTGGTGCCACTAGAGCCAAATTCAACACAGTTTTGACCAAAGGGTGCCAGACCTTCTTCCTGTAATTCCTGGTCAAAACAGGGATGGAGAGATGTGCATCAGCACAGCGAGTGTCAGGGCTTTTCCTTGAGCTAAGAACCCGGAGTTCATAGATCCCAGACTGGTTTGTGTTGGAAGCGACCTTAAAGCTCATCCAGTTCTAATGCCCCGCCACAGGCAGGGACATCTTCCACTATAGCTGCTTGCTCCAAGCCCTGTCCAACCTGCAATGGGCAGGTCACAGGGGTGGGATGAGGTCTCCACTCACACAGTTCCTGCACGCAGTACGGTTTAAGACAAGATTGATCAGGTTGCATTCAAGGCAAGTGCTCTCCCTTTTAGCAGTAAGCATCCATGCATTGGGGTACAGGGTCTTTGGAGAAGTTGTTTTAACCCATGGAAATAGCACATATTTGACCTGGACTTATGGAGGCTGTATTTGTATGGGTATCATGAGCTGCGTCCTGTTGTGTGCAACCACCCTGCAGCCAGTGAACCCAACCCTACCACATGTGTCACCCAAGAAAACCTATCTCCTCATTTTGCATGGGCAGCACAAAGATGTTCTTCGTGCCCCTGTTCTGAGACCTGATGACCAAAACTCTCAATTCAGCTATTTCTTTCAGCTTAGTCCTGAAATGCAGCACCAAACGGCCGCATCCTTGATCTATGAATGCTGTGAATGCTCCATCCCTGGCACTGCCCAAGGCCACGTTGGATGGGGCTTGGAACAACCTGCTCTAGTGGAAGGTGTCCCTGCCATAGCAGGGGATTGGAACTGGATTAGCTTTAAGGACCTTTCCAACCCAAACCATTCTGTGATCCTTTGATCTCTGGTGTAGGGCTCAAGTTGGATGCTGAAGGACCTTCACACAAGGTCCCTATCCTGTGAAACAGGCTCTACACAAGGGGGACAAGAAGCAGCTCAAGGGAAAGGAGGTTTCCAGAGGCTGAAGGGAACCACCCTCAAACCCCAACAAAGCCCCTCGTGCTTCAGGCCATAAGCTGATCATCTGCGGGGGCAGGGAAGGAATTTGTCACCATCTGCCTCTTGTCTCTCTGCTGTGGGGAGTAATAAGCAAGTGAGGAGGGGAGGATTCAGTGGTGATATTAGGTGGAGAACAGCATTATTCCCCCTGTCTGCACAGTGTAAATGAGTGTGTATTTTTCATAATGGGGGAATACATGCAGGGAGAGAGAAAAAATGTTTTAAAAAAGAAAGAAGGAAATGGGGGAGGGGGGAAATGAATCGATATAACAGAAGCATTAGGGCACTCAGGGGAGTGTTTTACTGGGGCCATTAATATACTTCTCAGGTGGTAAAAGCCACTTAGCCTTTAAAAATGATAATGAAATGTTAACTACCCAAAGCATTATTGCTGAGTCACGGAGAGCCAGGCAGCCCTTCAGCTCCCATCTGATCCAGGGGTGCTGGCGGGGTTATCACCAGCCCCCACCAGCACTGGGAGCGATGATCCAGCACATCATATCCTGCACATGGGAACTGACACCCCACAGCCCCTGACACGCTGCTGCAGCACTGGAAACCAACCACAGCCATTGAACACCCCAACTGCCCACCGGCAACAGCAGTGCTGGGTCTGCACCCAGACCCAGGTGCTCCTGGTGGGAGAAGCCCCTGACTGCACATGTGGAGGCTGTGACCCCTCTCATAGAGTCCCAGACTGATTTGGTTTGGAAGAGACCTTAAAGCTCATCCAGTTCTAGCCCCCTGCCACAGGCAGGGACACCTTCCACTAGAGCAGCTTGCTCCAAGCCCCTGTGTCCAACCTGGCCTTGAACAC
>JANHGB010041695.1:42751-81209 GCA_026283785.1 Coracopsis vasa
AACAGTGATCATCCCACCATCTTACTATTCAACAGCTCTGTTTGGATCTATGTGAGCCCTGAAGAACCCTCACCTTCTCAACTGCCTCCATTAAAGGAAGTCAAGGAGGTGAAGGGTGATGTTTGTGCTGGAGATGAAAACCTGAAAATGATTCACTTGACTTTCCAACAGGAAATCAAACATCAACAGGCATCAAACCCTAAACAAGACACTCCAAACAGAAATCCTCTGAACAGCATATCAGGAAGGGAAAGAACTATCCTAGTGTACACCCTCCTTTTCTAGGTAAAAGAACTAGTAAGAACAGTGGGTTCAGGAGCTCTTTGAAAAGGCACATTCACTCCATGTCCCTTAATGATGGAAGGATGTATGCTGGAAGACCATATGCTATTCAGTCAGGAAGAACAACTCCTGGTGTTCACTCTGCATTCATAGAGCTGCACAAGCCACAGGCTGGGAGAGAACTCTTGAATGAAGAGCTGGGAAGGGAGTGAGAGTGTCACATAGATAACTGACAGTGCTTTCCACTGTCTCATTTTGCATAACTCCTGTTTCCAATTGCGCAGCCCACTGTTTTAATTTTCACTTTATCAGGATAAACTAGATTTGTTCTCACTCTCAAACCTTGTCTGGGAACAAATGTGCCACTTACACAAGTCATGAAAAACAAAGTGCTCTGTGGGAGCAGTGGGTAACAATCAGGGAATAAGCACTGAAGAAAAGCACAGAGACTGGTCTGCAAGTGCCTGCTACGTCTCCGAGACAGAAGACATTAGAGGGGTCCCTACTGTTAGGATGCATGTCATCAATGAGCATCACAACTTTTTTGGGGGGAGTGGCAACTGCAGACAGCACTGCCCTCACTTAATACACCAAGGAAACAAGGGACAGCCATATGGCAGAATTACACAGAAATGGGAAAGCCAAAGGCAAGTTGAAAATGATACAGCTTAAACTGCAGGTGGGTATGCTCTGGGCTTTGTTTGGCACCACCACAGAAGTCAGGCTGTTTTCTATCTCTGAGCAAAATACTACCAGCATGAATCAAGCCACAGGTATGGCAGAAACCTTCCTCCCCTGCTCCATGAGCACCTTTCCTGGATTTTCAGCAACATTTTGTGGCTGCTATTGGAGAATGCAGCCCTAGTCACAATGGAAGGCAAACTAAAATGAACCAAAGAGTTCCCCGGATCCCTGCAGCAATGCCAGTTTTTATTATTACGTGATTCCCCATATTAATTACTGCTTCTTTATAGGTTACTAGTTGGGTGGGGAAATGTAAACCACCACCCACAATTGGATCCACCTCTTGAGGAGAACTTGTACTGACTTACATTATGATGCAGTTTCCTCTTTCTCCCATGTGTCCTCTAACTTTGTCCTACTTCATTTTTTCTGTTTGAGTTCCTGATGTTATCAATTTGTAGCTTTCCTTTCCCTATTTCTACTCCATGACTATGACAGGTATTCCAGCAGGAAAGTCATGATGTACTCTTTCATTTGTGACACGGAGTCTACAACCAGTTGGATGGGGGAGATGATGGACTGACTGGAACAGTAAGAGGTTATGCTTCCTGACTATCGAGAGACTCTCTTCTTTCTCCCAGTAGCCACTTCCCACAGGAGGATTTTTGCAGAGAGAGAATTAAATCCACACTATATAGCACATTGGACTTGTTTCCTTCCTTCTGCAGTAGTGGTCTCCAATGGCTGAAGCAGTTTTCAGTCATTAGTCACAAGCCATTGGTGAATAAGCTTATCTGGATTCACACTGGCTCTGCAGCATGCCACCTCATGTGTCTCTGGAACTGAGAGCTGGATAGGCAGCCAAGGCTGCCCTGGTGTTGGCAGAGTGGCAAGGAGGTAGAGGCAGGGGAAGTTGGGAAATGAGGAAATTAATCCAATGAGATGTAGCCCTTTTGATCCTGACACACCGGCTCTTGGGAGTTGTCTGGCTTCAAGCAGGAGCTTGGACTGGAGACTAGAGGCTCAATGAGTGGTCCCCTCCCACCAATGCTTCTGTGATTCTACATGAGGCCATCAAACCAGCTCTTTCATGTCAGTGCCCAGGCAGCTGGCTAAACTGGATTCCACAGATGGCCTGGATCTCCACTCCCAGGATTTACCAAGCCCATTACCAATAACAGAAGTGTGACTGCAGCAAGCTACATTCAGTCTGGGCATCCTGATTGCCAACAGCTCTAAAGATACAAGGGCATAGGTTTTACTTGCTAAAGGCACACAGCTCTGAGTAGAAATACATGGCCAACACAGAAGCCTATGCTGCTGCAGTTTCATTCCTCTTAGAACCTGAGATAGCAATGGCAGTATGGCCACACATGGTCTTACCATAGTAACACTTTCAGATCAGAGCTGAGATGAATTAGTGGTCTTTTCCTACCTCACCAGCCACTAGCACATGGGTACACATGACAAACTTCCCAAACTTAAGGGTATTTTCAGGAGGTATTTTTGCCTGGGTCCTCATGTATTTGAAACCAGCAAAGTGCTACTGTTTTCTTTTTGCTTTCCGAGATAGAACACTCCATCCCTGCTCCCACTGTGTAAGAAGCTGCTCTTCAGTACAATTTCCCGTCTAGGGTTGACTAATGGACATAATGACTAATCAACCAACAGCCCCAAGCTTTTCTCCGCAGGCCTGCTCTCCATCCAGTCTCCACCCAGCCTGTATTTGTGTTTGGGATTGCCTTGACCCAGATGCAGGACCTTGCACTTGATCCTGGTTGTTCTTCGTGAGGTTTGCACTGGCACCTCTCAAGCGTGTTAAGGTCCCTTCCCTCCACATGTTGACCGCACAACACATCATGGTGTTGTTGGCAAACTTCCTTGATATTTACCCATCTTAACAGGGAAAAGCCTCTTCTTTGCACCTTAATCATCAACAAACAGCAGCCTCTGTGGCTTTTATCAATAAGCCAATTTCTAGTTTAGTCTGTATAATAAATATATATATATATACAGCCAGAGAGATGCAGACGGTCTCGTTTTCAAAGGGATTTTTAAAACACATTAAAGAGCTTTCCTTCACTTTTTTTCTTTCCTTATTTTTTTTTTTTAATTTAGTGACAGTCTTGGAAGGAGGAGATGAAGATAAAGAAAAAAAAAATGAAAAGAAGATTTAATGAGGATGAGAGAGAGAGAGACTGAAAGGATGTTTCCTAATCTGAACGAGCAGTTAAGGAGAATCGGGATGGAGGGAAAGGATGAATCTGAGAGATAATTACTGGGGATGGGTTAGAGCAGTGAGGGTAAGAGCAGAACAAATGCAAGCCTACATTCAGAAATTCAGTTAAACCTTAAAGAAAAAGGTTCCTTCTGGTATCTCATCTCCGGGCAGGCCAGTGTGCCTTCGTGGAGCTGGGGGCACCTGGTGTGGAATGCCAAGATACCACCAGACAGACAGGTATTGTCATCTTCCTTGAAAACAATTGCCTTTAAAGCGGGAAGCAGTGCAAATCTCCTGAGAAAGACTGTTCCCTTGGTGCCTGTAAGCAAATCTGGAGTTTCTGATAAAGCCATTCAATCGAATCCCTAGCTGAATACCCCAAAGTCCATGCTGCTGGCCACAAGTAAGGAAAACTTGCTACTACTTGCAGATAGGAGGATAGTTCTGCAGTCAAAACAACTGATGAAGAGTCCCTCTCTCTGTCTCTTATGCCCTGCATGCTGCGGGACATACCACTTTGTCTTTCCATGTCTGAATTTTCCTGCCTCTAAAATACAGAGCATTTATAATACGCTCACATTTAATCCAGTTACCTTTATTAAAAGGGGTCAGAATCTTTCATCTTTTTCAGAGACCGCCTGCTCCTAATGTGAACCCTCCTCTCCATTGCTAACTGAAACAGGTAGAAGCTAATTTCCTGCAGCAGGAAGAGATGACTTCTATCCCTGCAGTGGCTGAGCAATTCCAAGAGCTGCATGTGCTTCATAAAGACCAGTGCTGGCTGACACAGATCTGTGACAAGACTTCCCAACCTCTCGAGGGACACACTGACCCTTAATTCACTCCCGTTTGCAAAGTACATTGAGATCCTTCGATGGAAGAGGGTATAAAATACCAAGTATTATTTGCTACCACTCAGTCCCTCCCCTGCTCCTCTCCATCCCCCAAAAAGACATTTCAGTCTTCTTCCTATTGTCAGCTCTATATTTCCAGATGGCTGAATTAGAGGATGGCCTGGAGGGATTGATTTATGATGGCAGATTAAAAATGCTCGATATGTACAGTTTAGTTAAATGATGGACATGATAACTCCTTACAGGATTTTGTTTTTTGGGAATGTACAGCTCTAAGCTTTATTTTGCTTATAATTCGCTTTTATTTGCACTCAGTAAGAGAGACACAATGGTTGTCACAAGGGTGACACAAGCCAGCAGGAAGAGGTATGCCAGGTTAATATAAAGCAGTTAAATTGCTGTACGAAGACAGTTGGCTGGAGAGGGATTAACACAGACTTTAACACAGCTAATGACAGTGGAGAATGAAAATTTGGGGCCCAGATCCTGCAAAGTGCCCACACACGGTAATTTGCAAGATCCAGGACTTACATTGAAAACAGATTAGCCTTACTTAAAGGAAATGAATCACAGGGAGCTGTAAGATTAGTAGTTTACCCAGGAAAAACAGAGAAAGAAAACAACATCACATTAAGTCCAGCAGAGATTCATGAAGAAATACCATCAGGTACCCTTTGCACAGGAAAAAGAAACTGGCAAGTTATCTTCCAGTGGTTTATTCCTATGGGAGCTCTGCTAAGGGGACCAGTAAGAGCCCCACATCATCTGAAGAACAACCAGTATCTTGCCTATGTGATGGATAACACACTGCGGCTGAAAAACAAGAGCCCATCTCTCTGGAGGTTGCAGGCTGTGAGTACTGCAGAAGTACATGAACTGCTGATCAGTCAACGAGGGCCAGAGAGGGCTTTTTGGTAGTGTGTCTGTAGGCTCTCCTAAGAAGAACATTGAGAAGTCTTCTGGGAATGAGGAAAAGTGATGCTGGACTTCTGGACACAGAGCTGGAGAGGGAGACTTTCATGATTACTGCTAGGACTGCAAGCAATTAGGTCTGTCCTTGGACTACTCCTCACACTGCAGCACCATATCGAATCCTAAGTGTTCATCACTGCAGAGTGATAAATTCCTCATATCCTCTCACGCTTCTGCCACCATGCATATCTGCTGCAGTATGAGACCTGATGCAGCGCATGGGGAACTCTCTCCAAAATGCCCCCAAGGGCTTTGACAACTTCAATACAGTGACACTGGGGAGCTCTTTGCAAAAAGAAAACACCCTCTATAAGAGAAGGGTCAGTTTAATGGAGAGAAAATGGATGGCATCAGGAGGAAGAGCAGCAAAGCAAGAAAAGTCCAGGTCTGGTCTGAGTGTCTGTGTGCACCATGATGGAGTCCCATACTGGTGTCCTTGTCACAAAAGGACAACAGAGAGTTGGGGTCATTCATCCAGGAGAAGACAAGGCTCCACGGAGACCTCATAACAGTCTTTCTGTACCTAAAGGGTGCCTATAAGAAATCTGGAGAGGGACTTTTTACAAGGTCATGTAGTGACAGGACAAGGGGGAATGGGTTTAAACTGAAAGCAAGGAGATTTAGATAAGACAAACACATGAAGCAGGGCCTAGGGGCGCACCCTAAAGCCATACCTTGCTGGTTTTCTGCACCAAACAGACCTATCTTAACAGCTGGCACAACCCCCCATTGCAACAGCATCTATTTCCTCTCTTTCCTGAGCAAAAGTTATGTCCTGTTGTGCACTGAGAGTTGGGCATTTCTCCAGAAGCCCCCTCCTCCACAGCCAATCCCATAACAGCATGAGTCTCCAAGGAGCAGAGATGTTTCTTGAAGAAGCAATAGGCAGCTGGCAGGTAGAAGTGATCACTGCGTGGCGGATGAGATTCCACGGCACGCTGGAGATGGAAATATCACCTTAACAAGCATGGACAGCCCCCAATGGACTATAAAATTCATTTGGTGACTGAGATAATTCAAAAGAGCCAAGTGGCACAGCAATAAAAGCCGGAACACATAAATTTAAACTCAGAGAGCTCTGCAGTGCCCTGGCAATAAGTGAGAAAACAACCCACACCTACACATACTTATCCAAACCTGTCTGAAAGTCACAGTCCAGAGACCAGGGAAAGATGCACAGAAATTGTCTTTTTTCAAAGGGGAGGAGGACCAAGGGGAGTAAATACAAGTAAAGTGCTTAAGCATTCAGAGTCTGCTCATCCATAAGTCCAGTACATGTACACATGCCGTGGCAGCTGTGCTGGGTATTGTGCAAACAGCATTTTATTAATCACATTACCCAGTCCCAAACTAGCACGTGTAAGAGGCTAAATATTGTTCTCCATTGTATCAGGGTAGGCCAGCTCAAGACAAGAATTTCACACTCCCTGAGTGCAGCTGAGGGTGGATTATGGCAAACCGCCTTTATTCTGCTTTTATGAACAACACGAATTCTCTTGTCTTTCCTCTCTTCTGTCCCCACTGGGATTCCTCCCCAGACTGCTCGAGAGTGCTTCCCAGGCACTTCCCTCCCAAGGAGTTAGTTTGCCACTCGTAAGATGAACAGCCTAAAATTGCCATAATAAAAACTTTATAGCCCTCCATCATGTTCATTCATGCTAATGTCCTCTCTCACTGTGGGTACAGCAGACAAATTCAGTGCTGGAGAAGAAACAGGAGGCTTCTGATGGCATCACAAGCATGTTTTTCCGTGCTGCAAAATCATGGCAGTACAATATACGTTTACAGCAGAAGGTGTCCATCAAGGTCATTTATGACTGAGAGAGGAGGCAAGACCAGAAAGTTGCTGATTGATGATGTGTCATAGTTTGGAGATGGAAACTGTGGTAGACATGATCCATACATCTCCATGTCCCCACAGGGAACT
Organism: Coracopsis vasa; assembly: GCA_026283785.1. NCBI lineage: Eukaryota > Metazoa > Chordata > Aves > Psittaciformes > Psittacidae > Coracopsis > Coracopsis vasa. Next base: position 49,692 of record JANHGB010041695.1, read on the forward strand.
GCTCTAATCTAATAAGACAGGTGTCTTCATGGAGAGGTCCCAAGGGCAAAAAGGAGATAGAGATCTGGCAAGTGACATCAGTTGCAACACAGACAATAGGAGGCTCCCTGGGTAGAGCTGATCTTCTTGTAGTACCTCAGGGCAAAGGTGGGGACTCCTGAGGCTTGAAGGACCAGCGTGGTACAGAATGCTGATTACCCTTGATGAGGGAGGAAAGGGACACTGGCTCAGCTAGCTAATTCATTATAGCTAGCCCACCAGTCAAGTGAGTCCTTTGTCAGGGTGAGGCAGACGCTCTCACTGACATAACAGGCAGGAGCGTTTTGATTTCTGAGTGATGGCAGATACCACACCTGTCCCCAAAGCTTAAGAGCTGACATCTTCAGCACCAGCAGAGTAAGCCTTCATCTTAAAGGAGTCATTTTACTTTTTAGCAAGTGGCAAGGGCAGACACTGAAAGAAGATGACGACTTTAAGACGGTACAGGAACATCTGTGATTTGGGTTTAACGACCACTGTTCTTTTCCTCTCCCACAAAACTGGTTTTCCCAGAAGCAGACCTGACTGTGATTTATTATTATCTCTATTTTTTTTGCATGAAGTCAGCGCATGGGAGCTGTATTTGCAGAACAGAAATCCACTACGAAGAGTATTACACACACAAAGACCAAAGATACAGCCCCTGCTCCAAGCACATTACAAATGAAGTACAGATGAGAGACCAAGATAAATACTGTAGTGTGATTCACCTGGACTCGCTGTTGTTTGTAAAACCTGCCTTCATTAAGGAACAGAAAGCACTTGAGAGGATAGAGTTAAATATATGTTTAAGGAACCACAAAGCCTTTTAGAAGCAGCTGAAGCTGCTGTAGAAACAACCGAAGACCTCTTTTCTAGGCATTTTTCTGCCTTGTATGTTCTGCCTTTTTTCTTTTCCCCTACCTTTCTCCATCCTAATAAGGGCATTTGCAATGGCAACCAAGCTCTTTGCTGCCTCTGAGGTCATTTGCTTTTGCTGCTTATTTCCCTCCCCACACATCATCAACCACTCTGTGAACCGAAGATGCTGTGGAGCAGACAAAATGTCACCTCCCAGGAATGGAAATGGCACTGCATCACCATTCCTTCGCTTACAAAGTACCATTCTTGCCTTTTTTTTTTGTATAACAGGGTTTGGACTTTTAAACTATTCTTCCTTATATGATAGATACCATTGAGATGACACTTTAGAGTGTAGGTCAAGCTGGTCAACTTCATACTTTGCACAGGTCTGACTGTTTGAGTCAGTGAAATCTTAACCAGGCGTGTCAATCAGAACAACTGTTAGACCTGTATTGGGTCCTTTTACCATTAAACCTTAATTGCTTAAACTGAACAGAACAAACTACACTGGTTAAAGGCACCTTTATATCAATACCTGTTACAGACCTGGAGGCTGCACCAGCTGAGCCTTACAGAGTTCAGGCAGTACAACTAAAGCTGTAGAAAACCCGTGATGCTACATGCACTTATATGTCCTGAAGTCAACAAAGCTATGTCATGCATGACACATCCTATTCCTCCCCTGTTGATGATGGTGAATTGTTTTAGAGCACACAACTGAAAGGGTCATGAACTGAAGCAGATTCTCCTCAGCTTGCAGTCCCACTGAGCCTCAGCAGGCAATAGCCATTTGAGGGCTGTCTCAGGAGGAATGCAAGCTGCTAGGATTTGGGGTTGAGTCAGATCTGCAGTTCCCAGAGAAAAGGCCATGGCCCTGCCTCAAGTATGAGTGAAATAGGCACCTAAGGTGGCCAGCGAAGGGCAGGATGTACTCAGACCATCTTTTGCCTTCCGCACCAGTGTAAGCATCCCTCCGCTATTCCCTCCGGCAGGTAATCTCGATGGAGGTGTTTCTGCAGTGCCCACTCTGGGACTGTGCATTATGACAAAGCTTAATGGGATTCCACAGTCAATTACTCCCTACCCGTTCTTCTGCACAAACACCGTTGCGCAACCACTAATAAGTGAATTACAGGAGAGAAAGGCCCTCACTTTGTCTAGGCAGGAGATGTGTTATTTGGCTCTTTGAGTGTATGGGAACAGAAAAGATTTAATTTTGCAGCCCCTCCCTTCCCCAGCTCTCCATCCACCATGAGATGAAATAAACAGACGGAAGATGGGCTTTTTGCATAAATTGGGGATGTATGATTGATAACGTGTTATCTTGTCAGCCGGAGACACCTGCATGGCAGGTATTTATGCTATCAGAAGAGTTCTAGCTGGTGAAATACAGTTTGGTGCCGATAAAGGGACCCAGGGACCCATGGCGCCAGCCCCATGAGGACAAGGGGATTAATGCTGATATTTTGCAGCTTGCTCTTATTAAATTCTGATTCCTTTTGTGAAGTGAGAAAAGAAGAGGGGAAGAGTGATTGGTTTTAAGCAGATAAAAGACGCATGAGGGGTGGGGGTGGCTGGTAGAAAAGGGTTTGATGAATGGCAACACAGAAGGCCAGGAGATCTCTTGGGAATAAAAGGCAAAGTATTAAACAATTTTCTGATTGACTAGGTCTTGTCTGTCAGGCAGGGAATCAGAGTAGAGGGAATGGGTTTGGGGAGTTCCTGGGAGTACAAAGACACCCTTACATTAAAAGCAGAGTCAAATTGTACAGGAGGGGGAGGGGGAAAGAGCCAAATTCCTTCTTTTGCTGTGATTTTTAAATATGCAATGTGACTGATGGTCATGCACCCAGCTCACAGCCCAGCCTGCTGCCATCAGCTTCTGCCTCTTGCCCCCGCACTTGGTGACCCAGCCTCTCCATATACACTCAGGATAAGGATTTCCTCTGAGCAGGCAGCATACACCAGCTTATGGCAGGGAGTCCCAAAGTGCAATACAAGGGGCAGAGCTGGTGTGGGAAGCACTGGGCTGGGGGAGCCAGCGTGGCTCTCATTCCTGAGCATTTTCAGCATAAACCCCTTGGGTCTTTGCTCATACCTGCATCTTAGAAAAAATAATTTGCAACACTCATGAAAGAAAAGCTTTAACAACTTCAGATAAGCTCAGCTAATCCTTTGCATATTCCCTAGGAATTCCCCTAGGGCTGGAAAAGCAGCAACAAAAACCAGGGAAGGAATGATCTCATGCGCTACAAGCATCAGTGGAGAAGCCTACCACACTAACCACACACACTGTGTGCAAGGAGGGGTTTTATCAGCTGCAACCAGAACCAACATCCAAACACAAAAAGATACCGAGGAATGCTGGTAACAGCAACACCCTGTTATAAGATGGGAAGGTCTGCAAAGCAGACACAGATGGATCCTTTTGCTTATGTGATTCTGTTTGTGGTTCTCTGGGCATGTATTATTAATATGCTACAGAGTTTTAATTAGAGCTGAGAGATTCATTCATTGTGAATAATTTACCTGATTAATTTTGCCTTGCTTCTGTGCCTGAATTGTCCACAAGCAGTTTGTAATTTTCTCAAATTTATTTGTCATTTGCAATTATTTGCTGCCTTGTCTTGGTAAATAATTCTCAGCATATTGTTTGTCCACAAATCGTCCCCAGATAGTTGATATTAAAAATGGCAGGCAGGTTAGATATACTTTTGTTAAATATAAGCAGTAAATCCCACTGAACGTTGCTGTTTTCTGAGTAACCTTTAGGATCAGGCTTCCATAGAGAATACTACTTTTTATGAGTTCAAATTTTGCTTCCTGCAAATAGTCTCTAATATTTACATAAAATTCACTGTTCCCATGAACATTCCTGCCACTCAATATATTCACTACCATACACACAGAAGAGACCACAAAAGGAGTGTTTTACAGTTGAAGCAAACAGTTCTTTTCTTACAAAGTGCCCCAATGTGTTCCTAGGGAACCTGTCTCAAGGTGGGTTTTTTTTCCCTTCTGTTTTGTTTTGGTTTTCCAACTCTCCTGGTCAAGGGTTACGTTTTTCCTAAGTCACCTTCATGCAAATAGTGCTGCTTATTGAATACATTGTCTTTGCGTGCTGCCTTCGCCAGAAGTCTCCACTAAGCACCATCCAACTGGAAAGACTTACTGTCACTGCTGAGCTTGGCATGACCAAATGCCCTGTCAAGATTGGTCCAATGTGTGCTGCCATGAAAAACTCGCACAGAAAGTGCCATGCAGCCAAGCTTACTGATGGGAATGAACCCCACTCTGTGGCATCAAGAGGAGCTTGCTTGCTCTGTAAGACTAAACTGAATTTGTACAGGAACTTAACCTCAATGCAACTTAACAGATTTTTTGGCACCAAAGAGAGAAGTTTCTCTGCTTGCAGTTCTCAAGAACCAGTGTGAAGAGTAAAGGACATCTTTCTGTAATTACCAAGTAACCTCCACTTTGTAGGTTTGAATTATAAGCTTCTGGCAGGGCACTGGAGAGACACGTCATTGCCATCCAACAACGTGCTGCAGGATTGCTTACTTTTAAATCAAGTTCAGAGATGAGAACTCACTTATTTCAGTATCCCAGAGCAACTGGAAGGTAAATATTGCTGTAAAGTTCCATGAGTGCTTGTTAAGCAGCTTGCTCTCTTACTAGGATTTGTAAACATATGCAGTCATGACATAACCATGGATAGCACAGTCACAGGAACCATTTATGTCACCTAGTCCAGCACTGGTGGAGCCAAGCCCATTCATTTCCTTCACAGTTTTTCCTACTGCCTAGTCCAAACTATTGCCAGGAGCAAGACCCTACTTCATCTTTTCTGGGCTTCACATATTTCAGATCTCAGCATCTGAGTCCTTACATGCAATTTCCATCAGTGCAATTGTGTGGCTTTTAGTTAGTACACTCAGGGAAGGAAATAACATGGCATACTTGTGGTTTTGTAGGTACACTGAGGGTTTCATACCACTTTCTAGCTCAGCATATCAACATCTTCCACACTTCCATTTTGATCTCTAATTAGACCCATATGTTCGTTATAAATCCTCATGCTCTCCAACCCAAATCCCACTGAGCTCAGCACCCAAACCTCTGGTTATCAGTGGGTCCCAAATGTAACTTCTCATGGTTACTACTCACACATCTTAGACCTCAACAAGCCAAACACTGCTGTTTCCCTTGTCCCTCAAATCAACCTCTTGAGAATCCGGCTGCTCCTGCTGCTCAAATACAAACTTTCTTCAAGTCTTCCTATGATGTTCTGCTGCCTGGAGCAGAATGCAATATTGGAGACTAGAATGGACAGGGAATACCATTTCCTTGCTCTGTATTCACTATTTGCATTTCCTAGGACCTTGTGGGTGTATATTAGCATCCTATAGAGCATTATGGGTACATGCAGTATTAACATCCTATAAGGTTTTGTCGGCATTCATTATTAACACACAACAGAAGCTGTGTAGATGCATTATTAATACCCTCTTAGCTGGCAAGAGAATGGTGATATTTTCATATGAGGAATGTAATTGTTTAATATCAAACAGTATTATTTCAAAGATTTAATTGTGTAATTGGGGTCAGTAATTGACTCCGTCGTTCTCAGAGCAAGATGAACTTGCAGGGTAAAAGATTTATTGTCCTGACAATAGAGAGGCAAATTTTAATATTTCTGAAGAATTGAGAACTATTAATCCTGGCATGTGTTACTCTAAAACACAGGGAACTGAGGAAACTTTGATCTCATTTTCTCTTTGAAGGGGCATTGCTGGGGTGTGGGGAGGACTGTTAACTGTATGCGGCCTGCCGCTGAAAGCAGGGTGAAGCACAAAGGCTAGCCGCATTCGGCTCCACAGGAGCTCTCAGGCTGTGCACAAGACAGCTACTGCGAGAACAAACTGTGCCAGTCCCTCCCTACTGAAAGGGGAGGGAAGACAGAAGCAGTTTCCATGACCACAGGCAGCTTCACTGTCCTCTCTCCAAGGGATGCTATTTGCATTTGCACCCAGTGTGCGCACGCTTTCCTGTTTCTGGGAATGCCAACCAATATTTGCATTCTAGATCAAGTAATACGTGCGTCAGTGGATGATGAAGTGCATACATGCCTGTTGCAGCAACCATTTGGATAATTTGTCTGCATGAAGCTTATGAACTCTGCTTGATCCTGGAGCTCCAGCATTAGTGGAAAACTTCATACTATGTTTTAATGAGAAGCTCCAATAACTTCTCTGTTTTTTCCTATTTCCTATTTTGGGGTTTTCTACATCCAAGTTGAACTAAAGTTCACATTAGGTGACAATGTTAACAAAAGAGACTGGTTAAAGTTTGATGGTGTACTTTCAAATGGAGCACAAAAGAAAACCAAACGCTGCTGCCCACAGCAAGCCAGTTTTCCACCTCAAAACCAAGGGTGGAAGTGGGAAGCAAGAAAGAAACTGAGCCTCTGACTTGGTGAGGCAGCAGTGGGGACACAGCACAGAGGTAACAAGTTATAAAGACAAGAGTATTTCCTCAGTCATTTGAAGAGGAAAACTAGTGAGGAAGATGGAAACAGAAAGGCTGCACAACTGTGATGGGCACAGCATCACAGTGTCCTTGGATGGCAGCAGGGAAAGGTAGCAGGACGTGTATTATTTTGCCATGCCCGTTGCTAGTAAAGGGAAGGAGTTCTGGGGATTAATGAATCTTTACAGTATCTCTGTGTGTAACTTTGCTTTACGTGTCATGGGTCCCTGCAGAAGGGACTGCAAACTCACCCTGCCTACAAAGCCAGAGCTCTGGTGGAAGGGGGCTTTGGCTGTGGAGCAGTGAGGACTGGCTCCAAGGCTCGCAGCAACCAGAGCATAGGGCCCAGCTTCTGCAGAAAGAGCAGAAAGTACAGCAAGCAGGGCAAAGGAAGGAAAAATAAATGAGACAAACTGCTTATGCAGGCCAAGAGAAGCTTATAAATATATGAACCCAGGATGTCTGGACACAGCTGCAGCACTCTGGCACGGAACTACCTATGGAAACTATATCAAGGCTATGTAACAGAGATGAAACAGCAGATACCAGCTTGTTAATACTGATGGGCTGCTTAGGTTTTTGCAGATGTGGGCATTACATTTGCAGCTGAGCCCTAGGATCTACTAAAGAAAAAGGCTGTCTGAGAGGAAGAATATAATGAATTTATGATAGTGATCACCAGGCACTGTGTTTTTCAGATATTAAAAAAACAAGAGCCGTCTGTGTTAATAATGTTTTATTATCTCCTTGTTTTTAAAGTATTCTCCAAATTTTCTGGAAAATGTAGGAGCAGGAACAGCTTCTTTCTTTCACTTTAACCTTCCCTTCCCCAGTTACTGTGGCCAGGTATGTAGATTTAGACCTCCACTTGCAGTGATCTTGAGTTCCATGATTCAGTGACTGGCAGCCAAATTTGAATGGTCTCCATTCTGCCTAAGAGCCCTTGCTAATCACTTCTGGCTATGAACTTCTGAAAGGCCAGAGCCAGCTACGGAGAAACACTAGACTTCAGGCAGAATTTAAGCCATCTGTATCTGCTCAATATATCTAGCCAAGCTGGCTAGGCATGAAAGCCTTATCTTATTCTGAAAGGCAGAAACGCTGTTTTGCCCAGCTTGAATAACAAAATATATTAGACTTTGCAGCCAAGACATTCTGATGTGGGGGAAGACATTTGGGTCATATAAAGATTTCTTTTTTTTTTTCTATTTTTATTGGTTTTTTCCACTCCCTGTGCAATAACATTGAATTTTGCTTCCCAAAGGTTACAGGAAAAGAGATACAGAATATTCCATGGGAAAGAAACTAACGTTTGCAAAGCCGGTCTTTGGAGCCTAGAAAGGACGTGTTCACTAAGTCAAGCTCCACGATCCCAGGTTCAATCTTTTCTGTGTACAATCTGCCCTGTGGCCCATTCAGTCAAAAGCTGAGACTTGCTGCTAAAAACCAGCTGCTCCTGTACAATGCTACTCAGCCAGTTCAGCCTGGAGGTCTCACTGCTCTTTCTTCAAGCAATGCTGCAATTTACTGCTTTCCCTGCGTACAACCACTGCCATTCTCTGCTTTACTGAAATAGCTTCCTCTGGCCAATGCCAAAGACTGTGTTATTAGACCAGTAACTCACTCCTGAACACAGTGATCCAGGTACGGCAATCCCACAGTGCCTGCCTCTTACAGCAAGCAGTGAAACTGCAAAATGAGTCCCTCCCTCGCTCCTTTCCAAATGGTGTGAATGCTGGATCCAAATCAGGGCCAACAACAGAGAACATGGAGGAGATTTCCTTTTGCTATGTTATCTGAAAGCAAAACAACAACTAGCAAGTCAAGCCAAGGAGATTAAATGAAAAAATCACTACAAATTGACTGTCGATCCCAATGCTGTTAAAAACACACATTGGATTAGGACAGATGGTGGCTTTATGCAGTGCCCTGCACTGAGGAGAGGGGTTCATGGTGCAGCAGGGATTCTTTGATGGGCTCAGGCTGACTTAGCCCCATTAGAGCTCTGGTTTCGATTTGAACTGTTCCACCATCACTGACAGCATGCGGCTTCCACCTCCCCTCTCTCCCTCAACAACATCAGCTACAAAGGCAGGGACAGGAGACAGGATTTGTTCTTCCCCTTATCCCTATGGCTCCTATTAAGACCAGGTTAATTCTTTAACCGCTTCTCCCCACCTTGCATGTGGGTGCAAGGTGAATTGTTTCTGTGCCCTGGTGTGTACAAACCCATTGCTGGCCACACACACATGCACGAGACTTACGCACACCATGTATACAGCAATTTAACTCCCTCATTCAGACGGACTGAATGTGCAAACCCTCAGAAGCAAGACAATTCTGGGTTCTTTCCAGGCAGATGGGCTGTAAAAATCATACCACCAGAGTCCTTTGAGGAGCCAGAAGAGTTTATAGGAGACTAGGCTGAAATACTTTCTCTAAGACTCCAAACCCATCACTATGACCTACTTTCCAGAGTCTAGGAAAAAAAGCCTGCTACAAATTGCTAGCAACATAAAGGTGCCATCATCTTCTGAACTGTGGAGGAGTCTCCATAACACACCTGCCCGCTCCCCAGCCATTAATCTGACCCTCCTTCCCTGGCTCCCTGCAGGCCAGCATAAGGGCATTTCACCTCGCTCACAGGAGCTCAGAAGGATGTAGAATATGACAAGCTGGTAGAAAAGACAAATGGACACATATTTCATTCCTCAAAGGAAACAAGAAGGTCTGTAGCAAAGCTGGGTAATAAATACATTTAAAATACTTTGGTCTAGTTCTACTGTTTCCACTTACACAAGCATCTTAAAATGAGGTGGGAGGTAAGGAAGAAGGGAAAGGCAACATGTCCACTCTATGGCAGGACCAGAACCTCATCAAACTGCTCAGGCAACTCTATCAACATAGGAGAAAAACAGGGAGAAGGAAAAAAAATGAGTGTGGGGGGGAAAAAATGTCAGGACTAATGGTAACTTTGAAGCAGAGAAGTAAAGAGATGGGAAACATCACAGGAGAGAAATGACTAGCTGACGACTAAACGTATTAAAGGAGCAGATTTATAGTCTAAGTGGTCACGCAAGCCTCTTGTGGGTCTGATAGTAGAGTAAACCTGTCATGGATGCAGACTGGTTCTGTAGCAAGGCAATCCGTGGGAACAAGCTTTGCTAATCCATCCAGGCAGTCCCCCACATGATCTTCAGGACGCTCTCCCAGCACCAACCCACCACAACCACAGCAATGGGGCCAAGTGGGAACCCCAATGGGCCTACAGAAGCAATAATGATGGGAAAGCTACCAGGAGAGACAGGAAGAACGCATGTGTGCTGCCTCACTTGCCAAGCAGGGATAAATGTTCATCAGCTGTAAGGCACATGTGTGTGCATGAACACATCTGGATGCAGCAGCCGTAATTCACAAAGTGGGTGTCATTCAATCCCACCTCAAAACTTTTCCTCTTCTTGCTGCTGTGTTTTATTGCTGCTGTTTCTAACAATTGGTTACCAAACATTTAGAATTATATGTCCACTTGCAGCCACTGCAACACAATTTATTCAGCACACCAGTAATCCTAGAGCTGGCCTAGCTTGTAGTTTGAATGTCACAAAGCCCAGGACACATAGTTCCCAGTAAATTCTTAATCCACAAACCAGTTTAAAACTCAGCAGGGTAACTAATCAGGGCTACCAGCAGCCCTCCTCACTTCCTCCACAAAAACACCAGAGCTGGCTGATATTTCCAGGTTATTTTAGTCTGGTCCATTTCCTCACTTGGCACAATGCACCAACGTGCCCTCCGAAAGCCGGCACCTCAGGCGTGAAAACCAATTCTCCATGCTATCTGCAGAGGTTTGGTCATGGGATATTGAATGACTGAACTCAAACCCCATTGAAGATATTATAGCTATAAAGAGGGAAGGAGGGAGAGCTAGGGAGAAGACGACAGAGACAGAAGTCTATTTCTTACTGTAGGCACATTAACAGGGAAGCAGCCCTAACCATCCTGATGTCTGAGAATACTGTACCCCTCTATTGCTAAGCCACGGGGGACATGCTGTTGGATCTTTGCCATTCCCAAACAAGGACTACCTTTAGCACCTCAAGTGTGAATCGCATGCTGCTGTTCAATGACCCAAAATGGAGAAGTGGAAAAGCACTATAGTAGTGTTTATGGTACTTGTATGTCACAGTGTGCATACTTACTAACATGTAGAACTCGCTGTTGCTTGGTAGTAGCATAGCAAAGACCAAACCGCTTTTTCTTTTATGCTAACATATGAGAACTTTCTCTGCATGCTACCAGGGATTTAAAATTCTTTACCCTGACCATTGAGCAGCATCACCAGCTCCTGCCTTGCAGCACTGTCTTGGCTTGCTCATCTAGAACTCAAATCAGAGAGTACTACAATGATGGCACTGAGTTTATGTGAGTGTGCATATCCCCATTCTGGATGGGGATCTCTGCATCACCTCATATTGGATCCACATTTATGTGGCAGATTGGTCCTAAGATGCAGGACTTCAAAGGGAAATGGACAGGAGAATCGACACATAGGCATACAGGTGGAAGCACCACATTAAGACAGCACAGGGGACACAGGTCAAGGGAGCAGGAGCACAGGTTAAGGGAACACTACACATTCTCACCTCTCTCTGACTGCATCAGGCTAGTAAATCATGAAGGAACACTATGTGGCAGGGAGCTGCACTACATCCCCAACTGTGCCCACATCATCAGTTGCTATGATAAAGCAATTGCTGCTGGCCAGGAGACAACCTCCTACTGACTTGCCCATCAGGAATCCCTACTCCTGCTGAGCTCATCGGGAGCTGTGATGCAGAAGGTGTGTCACAAAGGCAAGATGGGGCCGACCAGTTGCAGGACTGTACTGTGCTTTCCAGAGAAGAAACAGCTCCTAAATCAGCAGGTGCCTGCAGGAACCCAGCAATAGTGGCAGCACTTGCTGAGATCATCAGAGCTCTCTGAATGGAGTTTCCCCCTGACTCCCCCCCAGGGTGGCGGTGTTTCTACCCTGCAGCATCAATCTCCTGATCTCATTCAGGCAGTTAATGGGAGATCTTCTCCTCTAACCCTGTTATTTCGGGAACTATCCCTTCTGACTCCTCATCCAAGATCACCACATGAACAAGCAGTTCCATTTGGTCAAGAAGAAGTGTTTCCCCATGAAACTGGGTATCCCTGAGAACACCTCCCAGGATCAATCCAACCAATTTTTCTTGGTTGCTATTAAAAAGAAAAAGCTGATATTAGCTCTGGTATTAAAAAAAAAAAAAGACCAAGAAACCTCAGATTCTTGCTCCCTGAAAACCACCAAGACTTAATCAAAGTTTTTGAAAAGGAGATTCCTTGCCTCTGCATTGGCTTTACAATTGACCAGTTTATTTATAAGTTATAGGGGAGATAAGGCTCCAAGCAACCTGGTTTAGCCTTTAAATTAGCTGTGCTTTGAGCAGGAGGATGGAGCAGGTGACTGCTCAAGGTTCTTTTCAACTGAATGTCTGTAAGTTGAAGATCCCACTGGGATGCTCTAACCTTGCAGCTGAGCCGAACAGCTCTTGGAGCTGTACCTGCCTAATGGATGTGCTGAGTGTCCAGCCTTACTTGCGAATGCTGTTTAACCAAGCTATATCCCTCTGCTTAGCCAGTTACATCTTTAGAGATATTTTTCACTATTTTTGTGGCTATTTGATCAGGAGTATTCCTGGTAATGCTGTTTATGCCTAAAAATGCCAAGTTTGTTCTGATGTAGGAAGGCTTTGGTCAGCTCAAACAGGCGTTTACATCAGTGTTCGTGTGGGCATTACACTGCAAAGTCTTTCACTGCTGAGATAGATGCATTCAGCCATGTGATCAGAGCTGCATCCTTGCAGCATTAGGTGCCCCACAGTGAACTTGGGCTATGTGCATTGAAATCCTCTAAGCTTGCACAACAACAGCAGAGTTTTCAGATCAGCCTTAAGAAACTTATGGTTGTCAAATATGCTCTCTAGCAATGGCACTGTCACCTGTAAGGCACATGTTGTCTAGCCTAGGTATTCCCCAATCGGAATAAACTTTTACTTAGAAGGTGAAGGAATCCATCTTCTATGGAGTCCCTGAATCAGCCCCAAATTTGGGTGGTTCTCCTTTCTTCTCTGAATTCACTTTTGCTGTAATGCACCACCCCAGCTTTTAGAAAGCAACCCTGATGCCTGCAAGAAACCTGGAGAGGGGCTTTGGACAGGGGCCTGTAGGGACGGGACAAGGGGAATGGCTTTAACCTGCAGAGGGGAAACTGAGATGAGCTCTTAGGCAGAAGCTTTTCCCTTTGAGGGTGCTGAGGCACTGGCACAGGGTGCTCAGAGAAGCTGTGGCTGCCCCATCCCTGGCAGTGTTCAAGGCCAGGTTGAATGGGGCTTTAAGGTCCCTTCCAACCCAAACCTTTCCATGATTCTATGACAGCATGTGTGATACTTGCCCTGAGCAGGGCCAGAACACACACTGGAGATGCCTGGATTGGAGACAGCCTTCCACATACTGAACCTCTTCAACACTGAACAAGGCATGTTTCCCCTTATGAAATAGAAGACCTGTTCTTGTTTGCATTCAGAGGTCTGCCCAAGCCAGGCTGAGAGCACAGCCTCAGTTTTGACACTTCTTGTCTTCAGGGCACTTGAGTTTTCTGCAACTTCCTATGTGTGTTTTCTTTCTCTTGCTCAAGGTAGGATTGGACAGGCAGCCAAACACCAGGCACCGAATGCCTGCTGATGACAGCCTGCCAGTGGCTCTAGGCTCCTTCTGGATGCTAACAATAGACAAGCGATTACCACCCCTCCCATGCATAGGAAGGGTCTTGCAGTGGTGATTGCAATCACAGCCCCCAGCACAGCTTGCCATGAGAAGTGCACGTGGCTTTTAGGGGTGCAGTCTGAGAACCAGCAACTGCTCCTTTTGCAACCTAACCAGCTCAGAGGCTATTTTCGGCTATCTACTTCTCGTGGCATTACCTCTCCCCAGAATTATGCCTTCCTTACTTGGCTGCACTTCTGCTCCTATTGCCAAAGGCTCCTAGGGATCCAGAGCTTGGCACTGTGGACTGTTGCCTCCTCTGTGGAAGCAGCATGCCAGTTTGCTGCTAGCTTGGCTCTATTCTGCAGAGACACTGCAGCTCTCTCTCCATGCATCCTGAAATAAAAGGCTGCGGTGTTTGCAGAGGAGGATTCAGCCCCTGTGCTGCCCAGGCCCCACTGAAGACCTCATCCCCACAAGCAGAAATGGGATCTCCAGCACACAGCTCCTCTCCTTGCAATGGTCTCAGTCATTTGGTTTGTAAACAGGTTGGGAGGAAGTGGAAAATGGGAAAAAAAGGAGGCATTTGGGACAGAGAAATCTGGAAAGGTTCAGCCACAGGAAAACCATGAAACTGCAGCTAGCGCAGGATCATCTTCACCATAAACCTCCTAAGCCAGTTCTGCACTTTGCATCTGGATGCGTTTCATTCCCTATCAATGTTCATTAGCAGCTGCCCAGCACTAAGCTGCCTGCTTGGGAATAATTAGGCCCTTTCTCTGAAGGTCATGGCAGTGCTAACATCATAACTTCCCTTTCTTTGAACATCCAGACAGTTGGATGCTGCGAGCAACCATTAAAGTGCATCCTTGAAGTGCTCCCAGTCCCTCACTGGGAACACAAGCACAGTGGGGCAGCACGGGCAACCAGTTTGGTGCTGCTATGAATTATTTTTATAGCAAATATCAAAGTTGTCATGCAACTTTGCTGCTGAAGCTGGAGACAGCAAAGGGCTGGAAAAAGGGAGGGAAGACAGAACATGGATTAAACCTGAGGTACAATGTTATATTTGAGCTTTTACTCCCGTTGCAAGCCCAAGGCTCTTCATTCATTCACAGACAGAGCAGTGGCTCCATGACAGTGTTTTAGGTGGGTGGGTCACCATAACTCTTCCCAGCCCTAACGCCCATGGGCTTGAGCACTGAAAGGAGTTTTCAGTGGCTCATGTGTCAGTGTGAGCCAGCCAAGGAAGCCCCAGGGACCACATCAGCTTTGAAGACACTGCTGAGGGTACAGGCTGTGCAAATGGGGGCATGGGAGCTGCTGGTTCATGGCAGAGTGGCCTCCTGTTGGGCTTTGTGGCCAGGCTGGGAGGCAGCGGTTCAGCCTCCCATGGGATGGGAAGGTTCCACTTCCAGCTGTGGATCAACCACTTTCTAACCATGGGCACATAACTCAAGTGTCGCAGCCACTCCCAGGCCTTGTCTGAGAGCTGCCTGGTGGGCTGTGGTTGACAAAGACAGGGTTGGGGAAACAGGGGAGGCTGTGTCCTTTCCATTGTTGCATGAGCTGCCTGGCCTCTGCTGCCACAGTGCGTAGCCTGGGAGAGCTTCCATCACATGTGCTTGTGGAGGCTTTGGTCCCAGGATGGCTGACACCTCTGCAGGACATGGAACTATTCACATCTGCCAGATGGCTTTAGCTGTCCTTGAGAAGCACTGTGCTGCAATGTCTCCTTAATGACTGCTGGCCATTGGTCCTGGCTCCTCCAGCCCTGTATGCTGTGGTTATTGCAAGTCTCCCACAGGGCATCAGATGTGGAGTGCAGGCTGACATGGGACAGGGCTGTAGCAACGTGATTTTGGTCAGATCTTCTACCACTTCTTCAGTGCACCCTGCTTTGTTCTTAATGAAGTTCAAGCAAATTATCTTCAGGACCTGCTACAAGGTGCATCAGTCCTGCCGAGGCAGATTGGAACATGGCTGAGGTCTCAGAGGGACAGCAGAGATGTCCCCTCAGAGAAGAGTTGTGTTGCATCAGCAAAGGTCATCATCCTTTTTTATCATCAAGCTAAAAAACATATGGTCTCTGAGGTGCCTACCAAAGCCTCTGATATTGAGAACTAAGCAGTGTAAAAAGGAGGATGACAAACCCGCCCCAAGGTTTGCATGTGGTCTTTGCTGCTATTCTGAGTTGTAGTTCAATGCACTTAGTGAGAACTCTTCAGGGGTTCCCCAAAACTGTCAGTCTCTGCTGTTACTGTGGTAAGCAGTGTTGTTTTAAACTAACCTCAGTCATCACTGATCCTAGGAGGGCTGCTTTCATGGGCAATCCTGGTACCACCTTTTAAAAGACATCACTTTTGTCCATGCAGCTAAAAGCTGTCAGTGTCTGATCAACATCTTGGTCTCATTGTGTTGGTGGGAACCTTGTGAAGATGCTACTCAGTTGCAATGGCTGACTGTAGGTTTACCTGTTCCCTTTGTTACAATAGTCTCTAGGCATGTCTCTGTATTGGATAGCTCGTAGTTTGAACAGACATAGGCGAGGGGGAAATGGCTATGAATTGCTCTAAAGCAACAGTCAAGTGCCAAGTTTGACCTGGCCTTCCAGGGTACAAGAGTCCTCCCTGTACCCACCGAGTGCAGCAGACCATGGAAGTTCAGCATCTCTGCAAAGCAGCATCCAACCTCTTGGACTCTCTTTTCTTCTGCAAGCTGTCTCATCTCATGCCAGCAGAGCTCACAAATGGAGTGAAGCAGGGGCTCTCGCCAGTGTGCTTGAGAGCATGGGGCAGACATGTCAAAGTCTGGGCATCTGCTCTGTAGGTCAGGATGTTGTTTCCATGGCCAAGCCCAGCCCTGTTTTGTCAAGAAGAATTCCCAACATAGGCGAAGGCCAGCAAATGGTCTTTGTGTAAATACAATACAGCAAGACTTTGTTACACTGGAGAACCTTGCTTTATAAATTTGAAATAAAGGAATAAAGTGTAACCTGGAGCCATTTCAGACTCCCAGGTAGACAGATAGCTGTTTTGCTCTACTGAATCTATGCATATTTAGACAGTACCTTATTAAACAGACAAGAGTCACTCTACCTATTAAAAACTGGCGTGAAGGTGGAGCATGGTTTTGGTGTCTCTGCAGAAGGCTGCATGCTCTGATGGGACAGGGACTGGCTGTATTTTGTGTTTTATGCAGCATCTAGGAAGGCTGGAGCATAAAATCCAACATCTGCACTCCCTGGTGCACAATGCCAGTGCACAGCATCGTATATCAATGCAGCTGTGGGTCACTGTGGGAGGACTTGATGACAAGAGACTTGCATAGGAAATGAGAGAAAATAATCAGGCATCGAGTGCTGGCTGCTCTTTTCAGCCCTGCTTTGACCACTCGTCAGTGTCAGAGGCTGAAGTACTGATAGCTGTTTGGGAGCTCTCATCCACCACCAGCTCTCTAGTGTTGCCCTGACACTCTGGACCAGCTTTGGGTTTGGTTTACGCAGGGTGGTGTGATGGGTACCAAGATTAACTGGACACCAGTGACCCAACAGGACACTTTGAGCCAAGCAGTCTGGGTCCAACTGCAGCTCACTTTTCTGTGTATTGAATCAGGTCCTCATTTACTGAACCTTGCATTCCTCTGTGGGCTACCATCATCTGCAATGTGTCTGTCAAGCACTTTTGAATTGATCAGTTAATTTACCCATATGCTAAAACTGCAGTTGTTGGCCGAGTTTAGGCAGATTCAAGCTTTGTATCTAGCTGCTATAGCTGGACATTTTTTGTTGTTCATGGTCAGAGATTCCTGTACGGATCTTCTTTATGTCCTTATAGGCTAGAGCTAACCTACTCCTTACTCCTCATTCCTCAGTGCATCTCTCAAGCTTTTCCTTCTTACAGTTACACAGCTCAAGGATTCGGGTCTGCTGCTCCAGGTAATGCATGGAGCAATTCAGATGGGTTGGACTGTTGGGTAGGGAATGGTATAGAACTGTTGCATCCACTGAGACTTGTGAAGCTTTCTCCCAGCTGCTTTCATTACAGCCAGCTTTCCATATTCACTTATTACTTCTATTTCCCCTTCTTCTGATGACTTGCTTGTCCATGTAGGAAGACATTTGTGTGTCTGTGTCTTTTCTATAATTTCACAACTAGCTTCTGATTCTGAGATGTGACTCTCCAAAATAGAGGGAAGATGAGCGTCTTAGGTCTGGTCTCTCTTTTATGTATGCTTAGCTTGACTTAACAGTTAAATGAGCCCAAAACTTTATTGCAAATTCATGCAACTCATTTGCTGTTCCTGTTCCCCAGTCCCCACCCTCCTGAACCCAATGTCTCTTAAGTCCTTGCTTTTTCAGGTCTTTCCTTTGCTTGAAAACACATTGGAGCAACCAATTTCTTACTACATATTTAAACAGCACGTGGCCATAACCAAGTCATGGTAGCACTGACTTAGGAAGATTTGGTTTTAGTTCATTGAAGGATGAAGGCAGAGCCCACCAAATTGATTGCAGGTCTTTGATTTTCATGGACATAAGAACAGTGTTTTATTAGGTTCTCAAGGCACCATTGTACAACAGCACTCCTTCAAACCCAATAGGGTTGGGGAGCTGAGCTCTCCCCTGTGCCTCTGAATGTTTTCCCCTCAGTTTCTGTGCTAGTAAGGCAGAAACTGAGTATTTCATCATTATTTGAGGATAGTTCAGACCTCTTTGTAATTTGCCAGCCTATCTTTTCTATTAAACTGGAGGATCTCTAAAACATCCTAAAAAGAGCTCATTTCATTAGCACGCTGTTGGTTTATTATGTGTAATGACTGTTTACAAAACAGTCTGCAAAGATGAGGAGGCCCTGGTTGGGTGACTGGGTATTTCTACAGTCAGCTCCAGCCCTCCTGAGCAACCTGCGTGCCCAGGCCCAGCAAAAAATTAGCTGCTGATTAGTAGTGATTTGCAAGGAGAGTTTAAACAAACTAATCCATCTCTGGTTTGAGGAATGCTGAGGTAGCTCTTGAGGGGACTGATCTGTCAGGTTCTGTAATGTTTTCTGTGGGTTGCCCACACTTGCGCCTTTCTCAGGATGACATTGATGAGGGAAGACTTGTTGCACTCCCACATTGCCCTCTCCTGATCTCTACCTCTCAGTACCAACTGGTCTACTGGTCTGCTCAATGTTGCCAGGAGTCGTGTGTCACCAAATCCTGACCCTACCCAGAGCCCTGTAACTTCTTAGCATCTTCAGCCTAACAGGAGGCATCAAGTCCTTTGGGCATGAAAGGACCCTGAAGAAGCACTCCCTTTTCATTCCTGTGTTGGAGGGGTCACTTTTAGGCCCCCTTTTTCAACAGTTTGCATATGTTGATCCAGGTTAGCAAAAGACTGATGGGTGCTGGACTTGATTCCATGATCTGGGGGAATACTTTACCATCCACAGCAGCAGAAGTGGTGAGGAGAGTGCTGCGCAGCATTGAGCACCACTGCCTCAAACACCAGTTGTGGGACCAGCGTTTACAGCAGTGGTTCCTGAGCCTGCAGGTATTGGAGAAATGGCTGAGAGACATTGACTGGTGCCGGGGCCAGCACAGAAGGAGATTGATTGGAGTGGGGCTGCCGGAGCTCTGCTGCAGTGCTGCGGACTGCGTGCTCCAGGCACTACTGCCAACATTAAATGTCTGGCTGATTTTGTAGGTGCTTTCGTTTAAAGGAATCAGGCTGGGTTGTGCACATGTGCTTTTTTAGGAGCAGTGTTCTGTTCTCTTTGTTCTGCCTCTCTGGTAACTTGTGTTTCAAAGAGCTGCTCTAGCTGCATCCAGGTATCTTTCCTTGGCTTCCAGGAGGGAAAAACACCCTTCAAACCCTGCACACCAAGCCAGAAATCTGAGAGAGAGAAGCCAGAGATCTCTCCTGGGCCTGGGTTTCCAATGCCATCATGGAGGCAGAAAGTCCTGGCCCCTCCAGGAAGACTGTACAATCTCTACAGGGCTCAGGACGCCACAATAGCTGCTGTGTGGAGGTAAAGCAAGAAGATGTGGCAGCTGCTGAATCATGAATTTGCCAAGAGGGAGTGAGAAAACAGAGAAAACGCCTCCTAATAAGCATACTTTCTGGTTTAGGAACATAATTTTCTAATCAGGCGATGAAGAATTACCAAAGGAATTGGAACAATACTGCTTTAGCACAATGTTCTCTTGCCCTTCATTGCTCCCCTAGAGGTGCTAAGAGAAGTTTTCAGACTTCATGACACCCTGTGCCCTTTCAGGCTCTCTCCAGGAGTGCTGGAGTGTCTACACAGCAGCACATCTTTGCTTGCAGTGAGGGATTCATGCTCCTTGATGTGACTTCTGGTGTGGGCAGTGCGAGCACTTATTTTCCAGCAGGGACAATGCAGACCCACCCTTCATGGCCTCACAAAACCCTCTGAGGGTTTTGGTGCAGATGGTGTTTGGTACCCCGTGTCCACAGAGCCCTCAGTCAGTGCTCTGCTGGTTTCCACTCAACACAACACAAAGCTTTAAACGATTCCCTTTGGCTCTCTCTCACAGTTGCCTGTTTGCTGCTCTGACCAATTGGGCCACATCTAAGCAGCAGCAGCAGCACAAGAGCCCCAGGCTCTGCCTGCCGTGTTGCAATATCACAGGCTCAGTGGACATGGTAGCCCCTGCCATCAATAGGCCTTTGTCCTGTGCACTGCTGGTACAACTTGTCAACTGCCTCCATGCAGTTGTGTTCTCTGGAGCTGTCAGTGGTGGTTTGATAGCATTTAATCAAATTAGCTGATGAAATCCCAGGTGGTTCCTGGAAAAGCAGGTAAAATGTGGTTCTTTTTCTTGAGATGTGCTGTCTGAATTCAGCTTAGTGGATGGTTCTGGACTGCTTTGTCCTGGTCCTCAGGTCCTTGTCTCTGTGTTGGGCAAGAAGACAATCTTTGCTGCCTTCAAACGCATCCCAGAGCTGCTTGAAACTCCAGGAACAGCACTTCTGTTCTTTGCTCTCTTCTCAAATGAAGGTCTTAGCATGTTCAGTGGTGTGTAACTGAGACATAAAACACTTGGATGGGAGCTCAAGGGCAGCACTTTCTGCACAGGTACCTATGGTTCCAGGAGCTCAAGACAGAATAGGGACTCTGGGCTTTGTGTGTCACATAGATTCACATTCCCAAGTTAATGACCCCTCTCCTACACTGAGAGGCCTCATCTGATTTTCACATGCCCCTGGGGAAGATGCTGGGTACCCCCATCACTGCTGTTCAGATGTGCTAGGTCACACTTGGGTCAGCTGTCTCAGCAGCCATGGCACCATCACTATAGTGCTGCTATCTTGCTGTGACACAGCACGTGGGGCACCACCTGCTACGGTACCACTGGCACTTCCAGCAGTGGGAAGGATGCATGTGTGCATTGGGATGGGAAGAGGCAGTAGCAGCTGGGGATGCACAGTCCAGGAGTTTCGCCTCCTCTTTTTGAGTCATGAATTGTTTGTGAGCAGCTCCGTGCCTCTTCGCACTGATCTTTTCAAAGTGTGTCCTTCATCCTCCCATCCACCCCCTTGTGTTTTCTCATGTGCTGAGTCTCTTCTTTGCTGGCTCACGTGTGTGTGTAGGGTAAAAGTACCACTTCCACTTAAGCCTTCTATATCTGCATCCAAGTAAATTCTCATGGGGTTACATCTGCTTTGTCTTGCCCCTGTTGTACCATGCACAGAAGCCCAGGAGATCTGCACCTAAGCATCAATCTTGTCATTTCTGAGTAACTCGGAGATGTTAACTATAGCATCAATGCATGGGTGAGCCAGGCAGCCTGGTTCTTCCTGAAGACATTATCTCTTTCAAGAGTTGGTACATTTTCATAGTAAGGAAAACCCAAACTGCACAAACACCCAAACCTAAAGGATGTCTTGTCCATTAAAATGGCAGGAAATAACCATGTTGCATGGTAATAACTGGATTAAAAGATTCAGTGAGAAACTCTCACCTATGCTGTTCATAATGGTAATTAACTATTTACTCCATCTGCATCTCCAGCTTCACTTGTCTATTCCCCTTGTCTCACCCTCCTCTGACATTATCCCCTATCTCCTCCCGTGCGTCATAGTTAGATTCCTCCCATGTCCTCCTTGTGGGAAAGTGACTTTGCCCACATCCCACTGGTGGTTCTGCTCAGTTACTCTGTCGTAGAACTGTGCTACATGGTGCCTAACCAATGAGGCCTACAATAGCTTGGTCTCTAGGAACCACTGTAATGACCATAGTGGTGGGGATGATTAATCAGGAAATGATAAAGAAAATGCTTATAATGAAGCATCTGAATTTGTGACTTCACTGGTGTACAAACTCCCAAACAAGGTCATGGAAAAGAAATCCATTGAGAACGATTGAATACAAAGACTTTACCTCTGGGTCGGAGAGTGTCTAAACCAGAAACTGTTGAAGACTGGCAGAATATCATGGTAAAGTGTCTGACCATGATCATGCATTGGAGCAGATGGCAAAAACATCTTCAAACCTGGACTCCCCCTTTCTACTTGACCACAGTGCAAAGGCAAAGCCCAGTCCGGGATTGAATCTCCTCTGTCTTCAGTGATGAGTCTTTTCCAGTCTTCAAAACTCCTCTGCTAGCTTGGTGTGGGACCAAGCAGGGCACCCTGACTGCCAGACTCAGCCTGCAGATGTAAAAGAGGAGTGAGGTTGGCCAAGAAATTCACAGCGGCATTGGAAGTCTCTAAACGGATAGAGCAGATTTCACGTCCTTTCCCCATGGGAATTTCATCATCTACATTCTCAGCAATGGAGACTGTTCCTAGTGAGGTATCTTGTCTCCTTTGTTCTGGGGACTAGAACCCACAAAGATGATATGAGTGTGAGTGTATGTTAACAAAACCCAAATACAACTCCCAAACATAAAGACTGTTTCCAAACAACGGCTTTTAAAGGGGCATCTGTCACAAAAGGCTGAAGGTGCAGCACATGCCAGCCACTGGCTGATAGCAATAAGCAGCAGTGCTGATAAGCTCATTTGATAAAGCTGTCGCTGGGCACTGCAGATGCAGGCTTAGCCCAGCCTTTAATATCTGTCTCAGTCCCAAAGGCAGCGTTCTCAGGCAGGGCTGCCAGGAATTATTGTAACCCTGTCTACCTCTTGTACAGCTTTCAGTGAGTCCTGATGCGTCCTTACGGTCTGGTCTCATGTGCCACAACTGTCATTGACCTGACCATATATCACTAGCTGATATCTGAGTAAACAGCACACGCTAATATAAGTTGGTACCAAGAGTTCACAGGCAGCATAGACCCTTCTTGTAGCTCCATGGGTTTTTGGTGTCCTATGTTGTTGAACTTGTGGTTCAATCCCCCATAACTCATCCAAGCTGGTCACTTGATCATAGAAGATGTTTACTCTTGAAAGCTGCTGAGGTTGCCCTGTGACATTGCATGTTGGGACTGGGTTTTAATAGCCTTCATGTGCATGAACCTCTCCCATCATGAGAAGTGAATGGGGGGCCTGTTGAAGGAAAGAAATCTGAATACAGTGGGTGTGTGGCCTCAGCTGCCTGCTAGAAAGAGCACAGGATTGCTCTGTCCTCTGGTCCTCACATTTAAGAGGAGTGGATCCTTGGGGAGTCATGCTATACTTGGGTACTGTTGATTGCCAGGCTATGCTAACCTAACTGAACAACTGATCTCTTACCAGCTCTTATGGCATCCTGTCAGTTGAAGAGCTGGGAAGGGAGCATCTGGGCTCAGGGTGTTTTCAGGACTTGAAATGTGGCTGATCTCACTTCTGAGCTTGAGCAAGATGAACTGAAGTCTGGGATGTGCACTGGGTTGGATCCCAGATTTCATTATTTGAAACCCAGAGCTCATGGCTCCTTTTATGTGAAGAATAGTTGTTGAGGTTATAAGTCTCAATGGTCATCCCCAGGTTTATGGACGTGGCCTGAAACATATAAAACCCCCTTAGTTCTTAGTGACTTCTCCATTTAACTCCATGTTGGGACCACAGTTTTCCAGTCTAACCTGAAGCACGGTTGAAAGATCCTAAAGACAGATTCATTTGCTTTTGGGTTCTGCAAGACTCATCTTCAGCAGGAGTACTTGAGTATCCAGTGTTGCACACAGACACCAGGCTGCGTCTGGAGGAGTGCAGGATCTCACTAGATTGCAGGGGGGGGCATTTCCCAGCCCCTCGGTCATGGTCCTTGCACAATCAGCTCTTCCCTCCAGTGCTGGCTTGGAGGTGGCAGAGCCTCAGGGCTCCTCTAACCATGGTGCTGATCGAGAAGACCTTAAACCTTTATCTCTGGGTCTCACTCCATCAACGGGGCTTTTTTTTCAGCCTGTATTAAAAATCCTACTATGTTTTTTTAGCACAAAAGGGGAAAGAAGAGAACCTCTATGTTCAGGACATTTGGGACATCACTAGAATTTCATCCATCTGTGATTGGCCCTCAGACCGTCATACTCAATTTATTTCCCAGCCAAAGTTTTTCAGCCATCTGCTCAAGTGGAACAGCTTCCAGCATTTATTCCCAATAGTGCTCCTCTGAGGGAGCGCATGGATTTTCTCCAGTACGACAGCATCACTATTTTCCAGCCCAACCCTGCAGTGACTGGCGGGGAGCCCTCCCTGCTCTGCACCCCGACCTTGAATTTTAACCAATTGATCAAGAAAACACAGAACTGTTTCTCTTCCACTTAGGACTACCGTGACTGATGTATTTTAAAGGGCTCCTCTGCAGGGATGTTAATGAGGTCGCCTTGGATACTCAGCTTAAAACGGTGTCGCTTCAGCTTCTTTTATGTCAGCAGTCAACAACAACAAAACCCACATAACAACCCATCAGCGGATCTGCTTGAGGAGGGGTGGGGGCCTCCTGGCAGGTGACTGGAGCAGATAGCCACTCGCTGCTGCCAGCAGTTCGGTGGCTGAGCCTCTCCAATTGTCTACTAGAGCATCAACACAATGATCTCCATAATTATTATCTCCTTAAATTGGAAAGAAGACCCCAACAGATAAATAAGCCTAATTTTTCCAGACATCCTATTAAAAGTGCCCCAGGAAAGGACTTCAAATTGGGAGCAGTGAGAGGTTCAGGGAGAGTCTGGGAAATAAGAGCAGTTTCCCTGTGTGAAGAGAAGGGAGGCTGTGTGTCCTTAGGGAATTGTTTGCTGGGCTCAGAGACCCACTTGCATTACTGCTGCTTAGTATGTTACCATCCATCAGCTGAGCTGTGAGAGTGGACTATGTCCAGATATAAAAAGCAGGGTAAAACATACCTGAAGCAAGAACACAAGGTGGGTGCATTCAATACTTTGATGATCTACCTAACAGTGTTCACCATGTCTCCAAACAAATTATTTGGCTTCTCTGTATCTTCATCTCCCCACTTGTGAGCAAGGGTGAATTCAGTGACACATCTCACAGGCTTTGTTGGAGCTTTGAAGACATATTTGGAGCCACTGAGGGAAAGGTATGAGCAAGTTCAAAGGATTAGTTTTGGCAAACACCATTACGTATGAATAGAGATCAGACTGATTCCTTGATTAGCAGTTAGATTAATCAATCTATAAGGGAACTACAGTTATTATTACTATATTATGTACTTACTATTCCACTTATCCAGATTGTGTGGATATGGGTATGGATGAAGTACTTCTCTATCCCTCACCAGTAGAGCCTAAGCACGAGCATGGAGAGCATCCTTAAATCTGAGGTAGCTTGCCATGGTGGTGTGAGCATCCCTTTCCTGCTAGGACCTGCGGGTGAGCCTGGCACTGTGTCTGGGATGTCAAAGCCCAGACTTAGATCAAAGGACAACTCAGTTCAGCAGGGGCATCAGGAGGTATCCAGTTCAAGACCTGCTCAGAGCAGGGCCAGCCTAGGTCAGGTTGCTTGGGGCTGTGCTCAGTAGAGGGTTGAGTATCTATCTCCAGAGATGGAGACTGCATGGCCCTTCTTGGCCTTGTCTCAGTGTTGGGCACATTGATGCTGTAATTGAGCTTAATTACTCTGATGTGGGGCCTCAACTCAGTCTCTCCCACGGGCTTGGAAGCTCAATGTAAGCCCAGCCCTGGGCTTTCAGCCCCTGCCTGACCTGCTTTGTAGCTATACCTGTTCAAGTATGGTCTCCTGGATGGACCTTGTATCATATTGCAGCCTTGTTTCCAGTCCTGTCTCTCACCCTCTCTGCTGCTGCTCCTGACTGGACTCCCAGGATAGACCCTGGACCTGGCTCATTTCCTGGCCTTGTATGGGATTGTTGATGAACCCTGTTACTATCACTATGATCCGCCCGCTCTGGTCAGGTGCTGCAGGTCAGTGAGAGCCCCTCTCAGCTCAGGTCATCCTTCACTCCCAGCTCATCCCCTCTCATGAATTAGTCATGCTCCTGCTTTCTGACATGAGCTGAGAATGTTTCTCCTTGTATGTGCTGGGAATTTTCGGCACTCCATTTCTCCAGTCTGTTGAGCGCCTCTAAGCAACAGCTGCAGCCTCTTGGGTATCGAGTGCTTCCTTCCCCACTGCTTCCTTTGGTGTCATCTGAAAACTCCCTGGGAGTGCACTTTGCCCGTTTACCCAGGCATCAGGAAAGCTCTAAAAAAGTACTGGCCTCAGTACCAGTGCCTCCAGGAGCTCACCAGTTGTTCCAAGTGGACTGTGTACTGCTGATTATCACCCTATGAACACAACAGTCCAGCCTATTTTCCAGCCACCTTCTCTTCTATTTATCAGATATATTTATCTATTATCATATCTCCCCAGTCTGGCTATGAGAAGAGCATGCACTGAAGGCTTTGCTAGAGGCAACAGAAATCGTTTCCACTGTTCTCCTCTTGCCCTGCCTTACTCACACAGCCAGTTTTCTTGCCATTAGGGTTGGTCAGATGTGTTGTGCCCTTTGGAAATCCCTGCTGACTGTCCCCTTCTTGTCCTTCAGATGCTCGGCAGTGACTGTTGTGAGGATGTGTTCCATCACTTTCCCAGGGACAGAGGTGGCTTTAGGCAGGCTGTATTTCACCAAACTCTCGTTCTTGCCCTGTTTAAAGCTGTGTATGATGTTTGGCTTCTCTCTCTTATCAGGAACTTTCCAATTGCTATGATCTTCTGAAGATATCCGAAAGGGGCCTTGCCAGGGCATTGACCATCTCCCCCAGCATCCTTGTGTGCATTCCACTTTATCATATCATAGAATAATAGAATCATAAAATGGTTTTGGTTTGGAGGGACCTTAAAGCTTATCTAGTTCCAACCCCCTCCCTTGAGCACTGCCAGGGATGGGGCAGCCACAGCTTCTCTGGGCACCCTGTGCTAGCGCCTCAGCACCCTCACAGGGAAGAGCTTCTGCCTAAGAGCTCATCTAAATCCATCATCTTTCCTATGGATACCTCATTGATTACCTCAAGGAAATTATCCACCAGACACTCCAGTCTTGTGGATTGCTTGTACCCCGACCCACCACAGTTCCAGGGTCAGGGAGGCTAAAGTTCCCCCAGGTCAGGAGGTTGAAGTCTTCCTCCCCCATACCAGGGCATGCATCCATCAAGCTTTGGTCAGTGGGCTTCAAATCTGATATTCTCCTACCTAGATTAACAGCTTTTCCACTACACTGTGACTACCTACATAAAAGACTCATCCACAACTTATGTTGATCCTGCAGTAGGCATGGTCTGTGCATACAATCAGAGTTGCTCCTTCATCTAGAGACTCTAGATTTCCTTGTCTAAATAGACAGCATGGTAGGAAGACAAAGAAACGTGAGACCACCAGGGATCATTAGTCTAAAGGAACAGAAAGTTGGATGTTACAGTGGTTTAGTTAAACTGCATTTAAAACAGTTGTATGGATAGTCCTACTCATAGTGGAAAAAACCTGAGTTTGATTTCTTGCCATTATTGTGGACATGAGGATAAGAGGAGGTTACTTGAATTCTGAACAGGAATGTCCACATAGGCACTTTAATGAAGTTTAGCTAATTCAATTTGCAAAGGTTAATTCAGATTCATTTTTTCTGATTGTCTCTGTGTAGATAAGGCCAAGGTCACTCCCCCAGGGTCACTGGCACAGTCAGGCACAGGACCCAGACTTTCTTGCTCAGGGAGCACAAGTCATCGCTTCTTTCCCGAGCTGATTTGTCCCTGACCTTGCTCTCCTTTCATATTCGCATGTACAAAAGAGCTCAATTTCTACCATGTTCCTCAATGAACAGTGAGTGTCACTGGTTCTTGCCATCCCCTTTTAGGCTGCAGATCATCACAAAGCCTTTTTCTGGGTGAATTGTACCCACTGTTAGGGGGGCAAGAGCTCCCACTGGTGCTTGGAGGTGAATCATAGCACTCTATCAGAGAGCACACATATAGAAAATGGTGATTTGCTAAAATCTTTTTGGGAAGCCATAACAGCCCATTGCATCTGGCTTCCAAGCCCTCCAGCTGGCTGACATTGCCAGATCTCCCACATCCTGCTTTTTCTGACTCTCCTGGGCCCTTAACTACAGTTATCCAGAGTCTCCCAGCATGAGCAACAGCAAGAGTATAGAAAATGAACCTCTGCTTTGCACCCTACCCAGGCATAGACTGGGATGGCACCTAGTGCTGGGACATTTGTCTCACAGCTCTTTCAGCAGGGGATCTCACCTCTGCATCTCAGCATCTAGTGCTGGCCCCTGGCTGGCAACTGCAATGCCCTGATTGTTCATAACGGGTTGAGATCCAAAATATAGATAATTTAGAGGGCTTAAACTCTATATACAATCCAACTAGAACTGAAGAACTGCCTTCGCCTGAACTGAAAACTTTCCCAATGGCGTTACAACTCAGGAACAAGTAACTTGCATCTCCTAGTAGGTGATAAATGGATGCAGGGGCTATTCTGAACAGCAGGCAATAGTGAATGGTTACATTTCCTTGGCCAAGATGAGGAAGCTTTAAGTAACTAATTAAAAAAAAGAAAATCAATAGAAAGTCTTTTCCCACGATCTTTTGCCATGAGTCCTTGGCAATAATTTCAGCACTCACTTCAAAGCACTGAGGTCTCTTTTCTGGGCTTCTTTCTACCATGGCAAAGGAGTTTACAAAGATAAGTTGCTTGAGCTCAGTAGCTGGCTGTAAGCTTGCTGTAATGCTTTAGGGGGGACTTGCAGTGCTCAAGTCTTTGTGTTCAGGGGTCTCTGTATGCTAAGTTTTGTAACCATGATGTGTGTCCACATCTCTGGCTCTTTGCCCTCATTAGAAGATCATTTTATCTGCTCAGGATTTCCTAGAGTGTTCTGCTGCCCCACAGCAATGCAGTGATCATTCCTGATATTTCCCCAAATAGCTGTCCAGGTCCTCCTCCTCTTCCCCACCATTACAGCCTCTCAAGTCTCCTGTCTTAGACCTGATCTGCCCTAAACTGTTCAGGGCTTGGACCCTGCTGCAAGGACTTCAGTGTGGGATGTGAAGAATAAGACAAGAAGCAGTGGGAGCAGAGATGAGAGTTTGCAGGAGCAAGGGTAAGTGTTCTGCTGGTAGCTATGAGAAGTGCTCTCCACCTTACATTTGTTGCCTTTCACTCTAGAGAGTCCATGGCAAAGCTGCGACATCACCCAGTTGAGCATAAGCTCTCCTGCTCATATCTGAAAAGTGGTTTCAAGAAGCAGAGAAGTCTGCCAGACAGGATGCTGCAGATGCTGACGTCCTCTCTGTCCAGGGGAGTCTGCCCATACCCTGCTAATGCATCTAATTCACTGAAGAATGTGCCTCATTTCAGCAGATTTTTCATTCCTATTGAGCAAGTGGAAATGTTCCCTCTTGGTCTGGTTCAGCTGCTCCAAGTTCAGGTAAAGTTCAAATCTGCCCTACAATTACTAAGCAGGGACATGGCTGGTTCCCCTCCTCTTCCATCGGTGATGCCAACCGCTGCTATATTTTGCTGTTTTCCTCAGCTCCTAACTGACTCACTGCTTAAGGAACACAGACCAGGTATGCTGTTGTGCATACCGCTGAGGAACGCCTCTTTCTAAGTGGGAAAAGCCATCTTCCAGACAACAGCCGGCATCCCTGTCTTCTTTCCCCAACCTGACAGCTTAGTAACAAGTCTGAAACAGAGTCTGAGCTCATACCCCAATACCTGCAGAAATATCTTCGCCACTGTTTCTCTCGCTGGCCCCAGAAGCATTAAAGGTAACCTTCAACTCTTCCTTTCCCTTTCTCTTTCTACCCAGTTCCTTTTTGTGTGTAGGCAGAACAAAAACAACAAAAAAGTATTTAATAGGAAGGAAGGGTGTTCCCCCTTCTCTTTACCACTCTTCTTTCCAGAAGCATCCTTTGAGGCAAATTAAACAAATAGGAATCAGATGCTCAAGGAGGTGAACTTACCTTTGCTTTGGAAAGATGGCTTTGAGCCACATCAGACCATTTCTGCTTGGTGGAGAGAGAGCTAGTAACGTTGCCCTAATTGAGTCACATATGATTTGTAGCATCATATTCTAGGTTGAGTTCCTCATGTTTCCCCAGTACAAAGTAGGACTTCATTTCTTCTTGTAGTCCTAACAGGCTATTCCTGCAGCTCCCATGTGCTTGGGAACTGAAATCAGGATGCCAGAGCATCCTCCTGACACTGGTACTGTAGATTGTCCTGGGATAGTTTTTCCCTGCCTTGAAGGAACCTGTATATCTCTGGATAAACTTATATCCCAAAACATGGATATACATGCTGACCACACTAGGTACTGTAGTAATAGCTCATCTGCATGTTTCTGCCCAATGCTATGTCAAGTAATTCAAACCTTCCTCTCCTTCATCAAAGCAATGTGGGCTCCAATGTCTTGTTGGAGGGAGTCTAGAGGAGGACCATGAAGATGCTCTGGGGGCTGGAGCAGCTCTGCTATGGGGAAATGGTCCTGGCCCTTTGAGTGATCTGGTGGCCTGTGGGAGCTGAAGCTGAGTTTAGTTCTCTCAGGGGATTTTTGTAAAATCCTGGGAATTTGGTAAAGCACTGGCACAGGTTGCCCAGAGAGGTGCTGGATGCGCCATCCCTGGAGACATTCCAGGCCAGGCTGGATGTTGTTCTGGGCAACCTGATCTAGTGGAAGATGTCCCTGCTCATTGTAGGGGTTGGACTGGATGAGCTTTGCAGGTCCCCTCCAACCCAAACTGTTCTGTGATTCTATGATTTTTCAGGTTGTTCACTGCTGTTTGCCCTTAGCAAACAGATTGGGTCTCTTGCTGCAAAACCTTTCTGTGCACTGTTAAAGACCTGCATCGTCCTGCCCCAGAGGTGAGCGTGCTCCAGCAGGAAACCGAGTTCCTCCCAGTGCCAGCTGCATCCCTCAGCCTGTCCGTGCATGTACCGGTCCCTGCCAGACTGCACCGTGAGTACAAAGGAGAGGGAAGAAGCTGGCTCCTCGACTGGTATTTGTTTAGTTTACAAAGCTTCTTTTGCAGTTTCCTACCCCAATGGCCAGCGTTGCCAGGCTGTCCCAGCACTGCTCTGCTGCAAAGCCCAGGGGAGAGTGGAGCCAAAGGGAGGGTGAGATGAGTGTCTCTGTGAAGGTGCTGGTACTGAATGGGGGACACTGCAGCACCCATGTCAAGTTGTTCCTGTGCTGGAAGCTCACTGCCTAGCCACAGATGCAGCTTTACTGGCCCATGCTGGAAGGCTCTGTGTGCTAGCAGAGGGAATTTGCCATCCTCTGTAGTTGTCACGGATGTAAAAGTTGAGGGAGCCTCCCGTTCAGGTGCCTGTGCCTGGGACCACAGGCTGTACCCCTGCAGCCCCCAGCATCCTCTGGCATGGCCACAGTGAGTGCTGCACACACCAGTGCACCCAGCAGCTCTCCAGAGGAGAGACGCAGCTGGGTGATGGGGAGTCCTGGGTGCTGCTGTGCAGTACAAGCCTGCAGCTAGCATGCACACGTGAGCCTGCTGATGAACGAGTGTCTTTATCCCTCAGTTCTGGCTTTGGTCACTGGGTTAAGTGATGCAAAACATGGTTTCCCACTCGATTTCCAGGGTGCTTTTATGAAACTGTGTTTTGCTTTGGGTTGCTGGAGATCATAGCTCATCTTCGGTCTGGCCTTTGTCTCCAGGAAAGGCTGTGAGCTCCCAGAGATGGGTTCCTCTCCAGTAGGTGCAGTGCCTTGCTCAGGGCAGTGTGCTCATATAAATGATCAGCATCACGTAGACCCCGGTGGGGTTTGAATTTTAACCTTGTTTGCTGTGGGGAGGAGCCTGCCGGACTTTGTAGCGTAATGATCTGTCTCTGATGGGCAAGCTGTCGGTCCCTAAGGGAAGAACAAAGGAAGATCTTTCTGATGAGAGGGGGAAAGGCCACTGCTATTTATTT
>JANHGB010041697.1:0-24680 GCA_026283785.1 Coracopsis vasa
GTAGCAGCTAACTCAGGTGTATCTGCTGTGATTCACAATCATTGTCAGGCATGTGGCTGTTAAAGCAGAGAATGAAACTCCTTCCAGGATCATCATAATTTTGGAGCATTTTGGATTCAGGAGATGGGTTCAGATACTAAGTGTGCTGGCAGTTTCAAAAATTTATTCCTGCTAATGGTAACTTAAGTATTATAGTTAAAGGATGGATGGTCTTGGTTCATAATCTAAATACAACACAACTGTAGTTGGTACCAGGGAAGTTTGCCTTACTCATTTATTGGCAATACCCTATTTCAGTGGTTAATTATGCTCGTACTGTGCATATCACTGTAGCACAAACTGACCAGCTCAGAATTTACTATTGTTGGTAGTGTAACAGAAATAAATGTGTATTATTTGGGTTTATCCTTTGGACATTTTTAGGGCAAATGTTAACTCACAATTAAATATCAGTATCTCCTCTATAAACTAGGTATTATGAAAAGCAGAATGTAAAATCCAGTGTAGAAAAAGCATTATAGTTGCATTAATAAGCATAATTAAAGAATGAAATGCAAAAGGCAAAGTTAGATTGTTGATCTAATGAAAATGGGTCTTTATAAGCTGTAAAGGTATTCTAAATAAAGTTTCAGGTGCAAATTCATATTTCCAGTTGTAATTAAGAATAGCCTGGAACTATAAAATTTCACCATAAAATGTGAACGTAGCTAACCATTAAAAGACAGAGCTTACACTTACTCTTGATTAACTCCTCTCTTCTTCAGGATGATCTAAGTGAGGATCAAGTGTTCTTTGGTGTTTCTCCAAGTTTGGAGAGTCCACTTTTGAAGTACGAACCAAATCTGCTTGTTCAGTACAACATTACAATACTAGTGATCCCTTCCTATTACCAGGATGTTGATAATTTGATTGCTGAATTGCTTGTAAAGAAAATGAACTTGGGGCTATAGTAATAGACGGTTCAAATTTCACAGAACTCCTGCAGTGCTCGGGGCAGTCATTATCATAGTTTCAGATGTTAATAAAATATTGATAGTAGGTAACCACTAGAATACATTTCTTGGAGCTGGTACTTGATTTCAGGCTATAAAAAAATTAATCCTTGCATGCAGTATAATACCAAGTTAGAGGAACGTACCTTGTTACTCAGGATTAGAGCCTCATTAACTTACACTCCTAAAAAGAAAAACTACTTCAGCAGTACTAATGCCCTCTGCTATTTTAACTGGGGTTAGAAGTTTTCACATGGAGTCCAGTCAGAAAATGTTATTGACATAAATCCTGACTTTTATTTTTGACATCTGAATTCTCATAATAAGTAGATAGAGGCAAATGTAATCCAAAAATTGAGTATTTGCAGTAAAATGAATAAGTATCTGAATGTGGATGTTCTCTCGTGCTGTCAACCCTGGAGATGATGTATGACTGTGTTGCATCTTGTTCTTTCCTGTTGTTCTTTGGCTGATGCTACTGATGCACAGTAATTTGAGACATGCATATATGAAACTTACCAATTTACTGGCTTTCCCCCCTTCCCCCTCCCCGAATGTACATCTTTGAATGTAATTCCTCTTTTCTTTTTACCTATTACAGCAAGACAACCTAGGATCACAATTCAGCCATATGAGTCTTGCCCGGCAGCCACCCGCTGATCCAGCTGAACCTCATACTGCTATGTTCCAGTCCACTGTAGTCCTCCAGCCCCCACAGCAGTCCGGTTATATCATCGCAGCTGCTCCACCTCCACCACCCTCTGGCCAGCCGGTTTCTGCTCCAGGCTACTCAACATCTAGCCACCCTGTCAACCAGCAAGTACTCCCACAGCAGGGATATGTGCAGCAACCCGTGCCACAGGTACAGTGGCCCCGTTTCCATCCTCCCAAAAGCTGTGTTTAAAAATGGATCATGCTCTTTTATTAATGAGCTTTTCATATGATGTGGGGCTCCCTGCTACATTGCAGCTGTATGCATTTATTCTGGGGTTGAGGGTTTTTTTTCTGGCTTACGTGCTTTGAAGTGAAAGACTTCAATTTACTTGAGGAGCAATAATCACTGAGGTTTTCCTGGTTTCTGTCTGACTGGTAATATTCTGTGTTATAAAAGTGCATAAAACTATGTTCTGCATAGTTTTCTAGTTTTCTAGATGTGTCTTTATGGAAATTGGGAATTGTCACCTCTACAGTGAAAGCAGAAGTCAACTGTTAAAGAGGGAATTTATCTAGTATAAGTATTTTTAATTGCTAAACTGTTCAACATTAGTCACACCTTTTAGTAAATCTTGCGTCTTTTATCATATGATTGTTTTTGCATTTAGATGCCTGCCTTCTATAAGCTTGCAGGTAGTGAATCTCTTAATATTTGTTGTTTGGTTTCAGATGCCAGCTTGCTATTGTACCCCCAATCAGTATCCACACTCCAGTCAACAATACCGACCTCTTTCTGTCCATTACAACACGCAGCAAAACCAACCATTGGCACAGCCAGGACAGCAGACAGGTTTGTTGAACTCTTTCAGCATTTCATTGGAACATGTCATGTCTGGTTTCTCCTGGTTTTGCTTGTTAAACTTATTTTGCTGTAAAATTTCAGATAAAGCAGAAGTTCAAATATGGGATACAAAATGTAACTAACATAAGGTGGGAAAACTTGAGTTGGTTGTTCATGAAACTTGAGATTTAAGCCATTACTGTGAGTGGCTAGTGCTGTAACTTCAGTTATAGGATCTTTTTTTTTTTAAGTTTAGAACTGAGTAATTCAAAAACTTGTAACGTAGTAATTAACTTTTTAGTAACTTACAAAGTTGAATGAATTAGTACCTTTAAATGATGTAACATTGTAGATATGTAGCTTAACTGAAAGATGTAAACAAAAGATACTAATTTTAGATGTTGTGGCATGAAAAGAGCACTGTGCAGAAGATACTAGTGACAACAGTTTTAATTTGTTAAAGGTATCTGGGTATTGAATAGAATATATAATGAGACTTAGGTGGTTAGAACTAGTTTTCTGCTCCTCCTATTTTTACTGAAGACTTTACAATTGTTTCTGAGTTACCTTTCTAGGGATTTTACCAAACTGTATTTTTGTCATCTTTCTTTCCTACTGTCCTTTCCTTACAAATTGTAACTGTAGCTATCATCATTCTGATAATCTGTACTTAAAAATATCATTATGACCTCCCCAGTAAGAGAAGTTCCTGAAACAGATTTACTTCTGATTCCCAGTCAAAACTTTCAGCAGTAACTGGTGATGCTTGAAGGCAGAGATCCTTAAAAATCTGGCTTTTATAATATGTCTGAGTTAAATATGTTAGACTTGGTGTCCTTTTGAGTTTCCTTCAGAAAGAAAAATTTTTTAATTTCTCGCCCTGCTCGTGTGTTGCTCTACAGAAATAGGATGAAAGATCAGCTTTTACAAAGATTAACTGGATTTCTTTATAGCTCTTCTATTGAGTAGCCTGTGAGAGGGATGGCTCCCTCTTCTGCAGTTCTAGGAAGTGCTCCAATAGCAGCGACACTTGAGTTGCTATTCATGGTTCAGTTCACAAATGTACATGGGATTATTTCATTGCAGAATCATCAAAATGTGATGTCCACTTGTGGTAGGGTTGTCAGATCACTTTAAAATACTGTTAGTACCTGCTTACTGCAAAATAGATCACTGCTTCTCACTCTACAGAAGCAAAAGTATATTGACCTTCTTTTGAAGGAAAACAAATTACTCTTTTTTTGTAATTCGTTTTGTCCACTGGTGTTAAAGGTTATCCAGCTGTATTATACAGCCTGCTTTTCTCCCTCTGAATTTTTAATACCTAGACTATCTAGTAACAGAAAGTCTGAGGCTCGGCTGGGGTTACTTCCCCATTTACACCCTAGCAAATAGCACACACACTCTCTACATCAGAGAGAGCCCAGTGTACATATGGAGCTAACCAAAACAATGTGAAGTTGAAAGCGTGGGGTGTGGGTACATCAGCACCAAGATGCAAAGGGAGGAATCAGTTGCTGTTAAGTCAATTTCTTTCTTGTACGTTTTTCGCTCTTTACATTTTAACTGAATTTCACTGCCTGTAATGTGGACAGGATGAAAAGCATCAGGAGTAAAAATCTCCCTCTGTATCCTAGAAGAAATAAAGTAAGAAAGCTGTGCAGACTTTACTGCTTTGACATCAAAGGATTACATTTTAGTAGTGAAGGGATGGTCCAGCCAATAATTCCATTCAATCCTGTTTGATTATTTGGTATTTACTAGCATTAGTGGTAGAGAGAAGTATTTTACTAGCACCTGCTATCTCCAAATTGCTATCTAGCCATTGCTGGCTCTTATCTACTACTTTATAGACAAATTTGAATCGGCATTCTTGCAATGGAGGGTTCCACGTCATGTTTTCTGATCTGTGAACTGTTCATGACATGGTGTATTTTGAAATTCTCTCTTGCATATTTATTTTAAATAGTAAATATTTATATTAGGTTGACACAAAGCTAACATCCAAAATGGTTGATGCTTATTGGCAATGTCTGGTTTTGAGAGAAAAGACAGTTCCTTGGCTAATACAGCAAGGTGTCTGGTCAAAAATAAGAATTAACAAATCGTGTATTACATAAAAGCCGTGGGTTTATTCATCTGACACACTATGAAACAACTCTCCAAACACCAATTAAGCTAAAAGATGACCACTTCTGAGAGCATGGCAACTGAAGCCACTTTGGGGTTTAAGATTATGGACTGGCCTGACTTTATTTATGAGCTGTTGGATTCGGGGCCGTAACACTGTCTGAGAGGTTTACATTTCTCACAGTGAACCGGTCTCTTTTTCAGCTGCTTCCTGGCTTCCTTTTTAAAGGGGTTTCAGGTGAAATATCTGGGGCGGGGTTAACTTTTAATAAGAATGCTTTGGTTGCCCAAA
Organism: Coracopsis vasa; assembly: GCA_026283785.1. Classification (NCBI taxonomy): domain Eukaryota; kingdom Metazoa; phylum Chordata; class Aves; order Psittaciformes; family Psittacidae; genus Coracopsis; species Coracopsis vasa. The sequence continues at coordinate 4,910 of JANHGB010041697.1, forward strand.
AGATGCTGGGAAAAGAAAACTCTCCTTAAGAAAAAGGCATTTCTGATTGCCATGATAATGGAGGTCCAGTTACCATGAGACCTAACTACAGGCTTATTAAAAATCTTGTCTGAACTACAATTACTGTAAGAGCATCAGCTGAAGTACAGCTGGCTTCTGCTTCACAACAGCCAGTGATAAAACTATTACAGTTGTAATAACAGCTGTAGTTGCATTAGGTATAGTCAAGCTACACTCACAGCTTGTCAACCAAGTGATTGTACTTGCTTTTCTATTCTCGAATAAAGGCTGTTTCTCACTCTTAATGTGTTCTTCAGAAAATGTATTTCTATATTCAGTAAGTGAACTTCTATGAACAGTGATTTCTTTTTAATTGTGTAAATATTAAGAAACACGCTTCTTTTATCTCCAGTTTCAGCTTTTCTCTGTGTAATGAGACAATCTGCTATGGCAGGTGTGGATTTTCTGCTGAGTGCTGCAGTTCTGTCAGACCGCTCTCTAGGCAGAGGTGAACTTCTGAAGCTAAAAACAGAGCATTCTTTGGAACGCTGTGGGGAACCCTCTTGGCAGGCAGTTTATATTGTTCCAGTTCTCTCTGCTTGCAAAATTGATCATGTCTGTCTCTGGAAGTACCAGAAAAAGCTGAAAAATATTCACAGCTACATTGCAATTTCTGGGAAATGAGGGGTTTAGGTTGCAACTGTATTGACTGGATGTCATCTACTGCAGCTTCACATTCTGCTGCATTTTAGGTGCCATAGATCAGTTTGTAACAAACCTTTTTATTTGTTACAGATGAGGTGGATTTTTGTGCATAGTTCAAACTGAAGAGTTCTTAGAAATTCTAATTAGTATCCCAATTGAAGCATGCACTGTTTTGGAGTTCTTTTTAGTACTCCGAAAATATTTATAGTGTGGTGTGTGTTTCTAATGAATAGCTCTCTTGGTTTTAACAAATTGAACCTTCTTCCCTTTCATATTCTGAAACAATATTTGATTATATTAGCAGTCTTTCAAGTCCTCATTGTTGCTATTTCTATAAAGACAGCCAGCTGAGACTGTTAATTCACAATTGTACCCTGTATGTATGTCATCAATGAACGTTGCTGGGGTTTGTTTACAAAAATGTTTTGTGTTAACTGACTAATTTTCAAAATAGAACACACCATTTCTTAAACACGGTTTAAAAAAAGAAAAATATCCAAGTAAGTTTTTGCAGTTAGACTTGCTGTATTATAGATCCACACCCAGGTAGGGAGCATGAGGAGTGTCAAGGTCAGTAGAATGTGAATGTGTCCAATTCAAAAACAGACTCTTAGTGCTGTCAGTGCATCTTGACAAGCCCAGTTCTCTTATTCTGGAGCAGTAACTGGCTTTGTCTCAGAAACACTGGTAGTTATGGCTTTTGGCTGATGTGGTAAGTAGTGCATACCTGTATAACAGAATGTGACAGAAGGAATTTTACTTGTGTTCTGCATGTGTTTGATCATGGTAGCAATTGTCTACTGTATGCTTATGGGAGTTGGGGGGGGGGGGCAGGCACTCACAGAATCATAGAATGGATTAGGTTGGAAGGGAACATAAAGATCATTCAGTTCCAACCCTCTGCCATGGGCAGGGGCACCTTCCACTAGACCAGGTTGCTCAAAGCCCCATCCAGCATGCTTGGTTTGAGGGTGTTTTTTATTCTGTTTTTGGGGCAGTTTGGGGGATTTTTATTTTTAGGCCATTTTTGAAAGATGGCAGTTTAAACAATAATAAATAGTTGTAGAGGCACTGTAGAGGAGTGAACATGGAAATCTTTTTTTCCCCAAGATAACTCTGAATACAAAATGTCTTCCACTGTATACAAACATGGCTTTTACATGGAAGGTTTTTCTCAGTTGCCAGTTGTTTTCAGTATTATGGATTTCAGTAGAAATTGCCCTTCTACAAAATATTTGTGCACATGCCTTACACAAATTTTGTTGAAGTGCAGTTCAGTTTTGAATCATAGTCAAGATGCTCTTAACCATAGGGCACCTGAGGTACTGGGAGAATTTAGCATTACTAGAATTTCAAAACTATAAAGTTCCTAGAATGGCCTTGTTCATCATAATAGACAGTTTGTTGGTTTTGATATTACCTAGCATGCTTTTCTCAAATGCTTTCAGCTTTCACTTACCAAATCAAGGTGTTAATGCATGTAACTCACATAGAGTGTAAATAAATATTGCAAGCATGTGAAAGCAGCATTGCAGATAGTATGTACAATGTTTCATACTGGATCCAAATGAGTAAATCTGTTAAAGTTAATGTTGGCTTCTTTTTATATGCATGATAAGCCAGATTTAAAAAGCCATTGGAAAAAGCTACACATACATTTTCACATAGGCAACTGTGTATAAAATACGTTCATTATTTCATAGTAAGATTTAAATGTATAATTTCAGGTTACCAGATACTGCCCAACCAGCAGCAAAGCTACCAGGGTTTAGTTGGAGTTCAGCAGTCTCAGAATCAAAATCTAGTCAGTGGCCAACACAACAGCGTTGGAAATCAAATTCAAGGTGTGATTGTTCCATATCCTTCAGTGCCATCTTACCAGGTGGGTCATTTAACTTTCTAATTACTCTTCTGTGTGTTTGAGTGATTCTTTTTTTTTTTTTTCAAGTGCTTTGCTTTGTCAGTGGTAGAAAGCTGCAAGCAGGTGTCAGGGGTGACAAAACCAAACAAACAAAACACAATTGAAGTGAGAAGAAAATCTGTTGCAAGTGTGCAAGTTCTAGTCCTGTTAAGAAACAAGTGCTGTGTTAATTGTGATTGGAGGATGGCGAAGAACGATTTCCATCCCCACCACCCTGCTTTATGTTGTACAGAAGATCTCTTTTGTTAATTGATGGAGTCCCTCAGAATCAAAACTTAATGTCTGGGGAAAGAAGATAGCATTATTTTTCTTGAATAAAGCACTATCATTTCAACTACTGTTATCGCTAGTCTTCTGGATCTAGAGAACTCCAGCAGATGTTTCAGTTTCTGGCTTTGGTTTGTTTCTTTGTTTGTTTGTTTTTAATTCTCATATAAACTAGGTGGTGGACAGGAGGCAGCAAGAAGCACTGTCTGCAGAAGAAAATGTTAATGTGTTCTCAATTGTAGGTTTCGGTGCCTCAAGGTTCCCAAGCAGTGCCCCAGCAGACATATCAACAGCCTGTTATAATTCCCAGTCAGTCAAGTCAAGGATTGCCCACAACAGGAATGCCAGTTTACTATAGTGTCATTCCATCAGGTCAACAGAATAATTTAAGGTGAGTTTAACTTGGCTATTTGATTTCTCAGAAAATAGGCTTAATTGCCTAGTAATAACTAACAGTTATTACACTATAGTATTGCGTATATTAAAAGGCATTGTAAAAGCAGACTTATGGACACTTTATTACCTATTTAGTTTTGCTCTTATGCAATTAACTAAAATAACCAGTACTGCTTTAATTGGGACATACCTGTTAGTCAGGAAAAGTTGCTTCCTGTGGAGGATTGACTCTGGCTGGCTGCCAGGTGCCCACCAAAGCTGCTCTGTCACTGCTCTCTTCAGCTGGACAAGGGAGAGAAGATAAAACAAAAGGCTGTGGTTTGAGATATGGACAGGGAGAGATCACTCACCAGTTATTGCCATGGGCAAACCAGACCCGACTTGGAGAAATTAATTTATTATGAAATCAAATCAGAGCAACATACTGAGAAAGAAAACCTAACCTTAGAAAACCTTCCCCGCACCCCTCCCTTCTTCCTGGACTTAACTTACTTCCTCTGTTGCTAGTGAGGACTGCTGGCATAAAGCTGGCTATGAAACAAGTGTAGAAACTTTTTCATGTGCTCAGCTTTTGTTTTATAAGTAACTTCTGGGGTTTTGTTTTGTCTTTTTTTTTACCTGTCTTGGTGTCCTGGTTTACATGTACAGATATCCCTGTGTATGCAGCTCTGTCCCCAACACAATCTGAGTATTTGTGAGAGAACAGATGGGCAGGAATTCATTATAGTTAATGCTTATTACAGATTTTTCTTTATTTTTTTAATTATGTGCATCATTTAAAAATAACTTTCCTGCAGCTTTTAAAAAAGCAGCAACAGCATGAAGCTTGCTTCATCCTTTTTGTGAGTGCAGAGACATAAATAGTATTTGTGTTATCAATGCATGGCTTCATCTACTGAAATCTGAATTCTTCTTTTGTGTCTGAAGGTTCTTTTTTATTCTTTTCTTCTGTAGTTATACTTGACGTTCAATGAAGTCATAGGTAGGCATAATCCCAGACTTTTTTTGAAGTAAGTTCTAGTGCTTGATCATCTTTTGCATCATTTAGAATGTCCCTCTATTTTGAATAGGGAAACATTTGTTAGGAATAAAGAGCAGACTAGCAACTAATGACAGCATCTTGCTTTTATCATAATGGTTATGTTGCAGCACTTTGGCAACATTGGCATTCCTGCAGAGTACTGTTTTGCAGGAACTGAGTAGCCTTGCACCTTCAGGCCACTACTGAAAACTGTAATCAGTAGGCAGAGGAGCAGCTGTGTGACAGCACATATCCCATGCAGATATAAACCTTGGTTAAGCTTTCACTGAGTTTTGCCTGCTTTAGTGGATGCGAGTCTTTAATATTACGTACTTGAACTGTGGCACAAAGGATGGAACAAACTTCTTGTGACAATGTAGCTAAAAATGGTAAATCCAACAGGATTACACCTAATTTTTTTCCACAATTTGAAGTAATATTTTTTTTCCTCATTCCCTCTGAATGTTTATCTATAGTACAGAAATTAAGTACAAGGTTCTATAGGCACCATGCTGATCATGGTCCACCAACCTGATGTTCTATCTCTGGCAGTTATGATCAGTTAGTGATATGATAGAACTTGCCCATGTCTGTTACTTGCCTGGTGAATTCCTGTAAACACCCTGAAAAATACCTGGCATAAACAAACTTTTAAAGTTATCCTTTTCCTACATATTACAAACAAATGAAAGGTGGTTTCTCCCATGCCTTGTTTGCAAAAGCCACAGAAAGGCAATCATCTCCTTAAGCAGCATTACTTTACACTGAAGCAGAAGTGTGCTCCTTTGGTGTCCTGAACAAGCTGGCTCAGCTGCATGGGACCAGGCTCCAGCTCCATCCAGAATCCTCATAGCAGGTTCTGTGGTGATCATTTAACTGAGACCTAATTCTGGCTAACTGGGCAAGACAACAAATTGTTGGTTTATTATTGTTCTGCATGTCTTTATACCCATATAGCAATACTGATATAAAAATGGTGTATCAAAATAGGTGAATTAGTAGAGCCTCTTAATGTGTGCAGGCTATAGGTTTTTTGCCAAGGAAGAGATGTGAAACTTCAGGCTTCTGAAGAATGAGTGGATTTGGCAGTAGATGGGAATATTACTGATTCTAAAATTAACATCTCAATCTAGATAGCAAATGCTGTTGTTATTAAATAAATATGTAGCACAAATGCCTATTATTCATGTTCTTTTTTTATTATGACTATTACAGTTCATCAGTAGGATATTTGCAGCCTCCTGGATCAGAGCAGATACAGTTTCCTAGAACATCATCACCATGCAACTCACAGCAGCTTCAAGGACAGCAGTGTGCAGGTTGGGGGAATAAAGTTTTTTATTGAAAGACTTTGAAAATGTGTAGCTATTAATATGCTGAGTGACTGGATATTTGCTATCAAGGGTTTGATTTAGAATTACAACTGTATGTTTCCTCCTGTGTTCCATTTTTGAAGTCATATTGGAGGCAGTTGACTTGACATCTCAATTTATCATTGAAAGCTCTCAAGTTACTTAGAATTCAGCAATGTACATCGTAACGCCTTGCATGTCTGCTTGTGAGCTGAGACAGACAGGGGAACTATACATTGTCAGCAGAATGACTTCCATGTTTTCCTGAAAAGCTACAAGGGTCTGAAAATTTTGAAATTTGGGGTTACATTTGATAGAATGAGCAAGGTACATTTTGGAAGCAGCATGCTAGGCTCTTCTACTCAAGATGCATTTTATATTCACTTAATGGGATAGGAACAGCAATTTTCTTAAGAATACCTGAGAAAAGGGTGAAAACTGTGTGTTCTGCGTTTGGATAGAGGAGAGGTAGCTTTTTGACCTGCTGAAAAGCTAAATTAAATACCCCAAAGCTGTGTGGGGCGTTTTGGTTTTGTTCTTATGGTAGCCTTATTTACTGCTTTTACTTTCATAGTTTATAGCAACCATTCAAGTCAGAAGCCATCATCTCCTACATTATTGCCACCTTCATCAAAGTCAAAGCCGCAACAGGCTGCTTCCATTGTGCACTACAGCATAGTGTCTCCACCCTCATCATATAAAAGTTCGCCCACTGGTCTTTCCATCATGCAGCCAATAAAAGGTATATTTTATTGGGATTTTAATGTAAGCCATTCTGTCTGGAAATCTGTTGTAAATTATCAGATTGATTTCATGGCTAACTGCTAGAACAACTGCAACTTCAATGCCATCTCTGCAAATACTTTTTTTATAATTCTTCAGCTGAATTGCTATTATTGTAACTTTTAAAATGACAACTTGGAACTTTGTTGAAACAATAGCAAACTTCATGAAGGCAGCCTGGAGGCAGCCTTCAGCAGATAAGTGTCACTTAGCAGAAGCATTTAAATCAGGTTTGGAATGTTTAGATCTACAAAATGTTTGGGTAATTTCTAAAGGTGTATAAATAGCAGCCTCAATGGCATGTGAAAACAGTGGTGACACAGAGCTTTGTCATATTCATGAAATGTTTATGTGTTAATATCCAAACACTTAAAATCTCTGAATTTCCAGCTATAAAAATTTATAGATGGGTTAGGAAATTAAGAGCACTCGGGTTAGCTTCCAAACAAGAGGTTATAGAACAATCCTGTGATCATAGTGGTACAGTCGGTATTTTCCTAATAGGGAATTTGGTATGTTAGAGATTTTGTTGGCTGAAAAGGGGTAATCTCAAATACCGCTACCTCAGTATTTTGCAAGCAAGCAACAGATTAAACAACCCAAGGTCAGTGACCTACAGGTGGTGCTTCTAACAAACATTTATCTTAAGATATTTTTAGACCCTCTTTATTAGTAAACAAATAACATGCAGTTAAGTGGCAAGACAGCTGGATTAGCAGTGTATTAGAGTTCATGGGCAGGTTTGGTTTTGTTCCCATTTTGCTTCAAGTTTGGCTGTAATTCTGGAAGACTCTCATTTCAGGGTGCCTAAAATTGGTCCCACACTAGTTTGTTCTTCTGTGCTCTTCTATGCTAGTTTGTTCTATCTATCCTGGAAGTGCTGGTTTTAGGAATCTGAAGGCGTTGCTCAAACCTGCTAAACTGATTTAAAGAGGTTTGGGGAAGAGGTAAGCCCTTTAAAACAGAGGGAGAACAAATTTTGAGAGAACAAAGAAAAGCATGCTTTTCAGTAAGTGATACTGAGATGATATATCAAAGCCACTGAGATGACATACGCTGATACGCAGCAGAGTTGTGTTTCTTTTCATACGGAAAAGCCAGACTGTAAATCTGGGAAACCTTTCAAAGGTGTCTGCTGTGTGTCCCTTGTAGGTTTTGACAGGAGATAGTGTCTGCAAACTGACTTAGGCATTCTATGACACTTTGTTTTGTTGGGATGCTTCTTTAGGAAGAGATTTGCATTTATTTTAGTTTACTGAAATGCTGTGGAACTAGAAGTAGTAGAAAGAACTTTTTTTTCTGGATGTACAAAGCTTTCTTTTGCAGTTTAAATAGCATTTTCAGATTGTGGTACTTGTTTAGAAATGGGTGCTGTAGGTGGTTTTGAAAGAAAAGCATGGTTTTATTGGGTATGCAGTTCTCAGAACAGAGATAATTCAAAAGAGTATGCTAGAGTGCTGCAGAATAAAGTACTGTAATAGTATAATCCAGTAAGATGTAAACCAATATAATTAATAATGATTAGAAATGCATGCATAAAATATTAAAATGAAACCAATTTTCTTTTTTAAAATGTATGTGTATATAGATGTTTCATATGTCTCAGGTTTACATAAAGGGATTACGTAAGTTTGTGGCTTTGCCACTTGGAAGCTGTTGTGTTCTATATTATTCTCATTATGCAGAAGATATCCATAAACAGAGTCATATTTTATTTTGCCATGTAACAAAATAGAAATATTTGCAGTGTAGCTCGACCAGGGATTCTTCCGTTTACACCTTCCGTTAAACTTAGCCAGATATCTGATGCTTCCATTTCAATCGGGAACACATGGGTAGAACTTTTTGCCATTCAAAGGAAAGTACAGATGTCAAAACATTGCTAGTCTAAGTATCAATATAGTAAATATTTCAGGATACAATTTACAAAAGCTAATGTACTTTTAATGAGTTCATTATTCTACATTGGTTTGCTTCTTGAAGGAGTCTGTTGCTTTTTGTGGAGCCCCGAGGTAGTGAAAACAGCCCATTTAAAATAAAATTTTAAAAAAAGCAAGATGAATGCATTTTATAACCTGTATCTGACTGCTCTCAACTGATGCTACGATGTTGGTAGTAAATGGAGAAGAGTGTAGACTCCCTCTGTAAAGGTGGATGATTAAATGATATTTAAAGCATGTGTTTAATTGTGCTTTCCGAGAAATGCTGTAAATAGTGGGTAGAGCAGAGAAGGAAATTGCTAACAACCATTTACAAGTAAATAGGCTGTTATATAAATTACCTGAGACTGCACGGTCAAAGTGGGAAGACGGCTCCTCTCAGGCAGCCTCTCATCACAACCCTTCATGTTAAATGTTACAGAACAGCGTTGGCTGTATAGGTGTTCTCCCATGACTTTGGTGTTTCTGTAGCCACAGGACTCTCAGTGGTACAGGATGTGGGGATCTATTTGCAGTCTCTACCCAGAAAAACATTCCTATATACATTTGTAACTGAAGGAAGTTTTGCCTCAGCCTACAGATTGATTCCATGTCTTTCCAATGTATGCCATCTGATCAAACAGTTTGAGTCAATGTTGCAGTATATCATGTAAAACTAATTAGGTGACTTCTATTTTTAAATAAAGCATATTTATGCTTAATGTCACATGTTCTTCAACTCATTGCTCTGGCAGCAGCTACAGTGAATGTTAAATACTTCAAATTACTATTAAATTGAATAATTTCTTTCAAAAACAGTCTCAATAATGAGTTTCAGTGGTTTCATGTTATTTCACTTTTTTAAATTCACATCTGTTCTGCCAAAATGACAACTGAAAAGTATGAACTAACTGTATCCTACTTATTTCTTGTCTTTGTAGCAGTAGCACCACCACCAGGTGGAGGAGTAGTAATGATGCAGCTAAATATACCTAACAATTCTCAGCCTCGGAACCATTCACCTCCACCATGGAAACAGAATAAATACTACTGTGATCATCAAAGGGGGCAGAAGTCCACAGAACTTAGCACTTTAGACAGTGCTGCACAGGTATGATGATTTTGTTTTGTTTTCCAGGATGACTTAAAATTTGCATATTTTCTCAGAAGTTCTTTTAGGGGAATAAAAAATCTTCTCTGATAATACTTAAGATTTTAACTATTAGTGATTTTAACTTGACTTCAGTCATTGAGTGCTGTAAGTGTTTATATTGTTTAAAACACTAACTTGCTGTTTATTCCAGTTGCAGCATAGTCCTCAACTAGGTAGTCCTGTCACCTCACCGGCCCAATCACCAGCACCAGTTCAGCTGTCAAACATGAAGAACATACGTCCCACATTAACACCTCTTTCTATTGTGCCCCAGTTTTCTAGACCTTTTGTTCCTGGACAAGGTATATTTTTACTTAACTAAAATGTGTGTATGTTTGGTTTGTTGTTGGGTTTGGTTTGTTTGTTTCCATTTGAATGTTTTCAAATACCGGTTATATGAGGATTTTCTGATAAACCATGGCTCACTTTGGTACTAATACTATCGGAGCAGGATCATCAGAATTATCCATTAAAGCATTATGTAAAATTTCACCTTCTCTCTCTACACAGATACCATTCCCTGTATTTTCAACAGCTTTTGATCATCTTGTTATTGTGAGAGCTTTTATAACCCACTAGCTTAAGTGAAATTCCGATTTCAGCATGAAAATATGAATAAAGTTTTGATATAATTTAGCTTTAAGTTTTAACCATAAATCAAGAACAACACACACTGTCAGAAAGGATATTATTTGAAAGCTACGACTGTAAGTAATATGGGACTAGCTGACCTTAATACATTAGGTGAATGTAGTATCTTTTGGGAGCAGTGATACAGAAATGTGATGTTGACATTGAATGTTCTTCCAGACTCACATACTGGTTGATGGTGTATTGAGTCAAGCCACTGCATAAGCAAGAATTCTTCATTCCTCTGTCGAATAACCAGCATGATGGACTAGAGCCTCTAGTCAGTACTGTTGCTGCTTCAGTTAGTATTTCAGATAGTACCCACTCAAAGACAGAAAAAATTCCCTATACAATTTCAGTCCTCTGCTGCCATGTTAAGAGAAAAACAGAAAATGGGGGGTTTTCATTGAGATGTGATAGGTGATAACATTTAAAAAAATTAGGCAAACAAAAAACTTCATTGAGGGCAAACATTTCCTTGTGTAGTTCCAAAGCTCAAAATTAGTGGGGCTGTTTTACAGAAACATTTACCTCAAAGCAAAACTTAGTGAAAGTTCTGTATTTCTTGCTTATTCACAAAGAAATCCTTAATTCATCTGTCTTTGTCTTATCTGCTTTGTAGTCTTTGTTGTTGCTTTGTATTCCAGTGATATAAATCTTCCAGGCTGCCTGCTGTAAAGCATACCTCTCAACCTTCTGAATCTTATGTGATCACTAAAAGCTTGTATTCCATCGTTCATGTGAATCATTTGAGCAAACAGGAATGTGAAGGTGCACCTGGCTCTAATATAACCATGAAAATGATTAAATTAGTATACTGAGAGTAGCTTTAGCTTTACTAAGCTCATTTTGAAATGAGAGGATTTAGATAAGACTACAATGAAGAAAAACTTTTAGTGTGTTTTTCAGTGTAATCCCTACATGCTAGAAAGCTTGTGCCTTTTCGTCTTCTGAACAGTACATGACTGACTCAGATTTACTTAATCATGCCAAACCTTGTTTTGCTAGCCTAGCCAAATACTCTAATTTGTGCATAATTATTCTGCTTTCTCTTCTGTAGAAGATCTGTGTTGTAAGAGGAACTTGGAGGAAAATTGCATGCAACAGAAAAACCCTTCTAATTATCTTTCTCTTTAAGGAGATGCCCGATACCCATTGCTTGGCCAACCCCTGCAATACAATCCACCATCTTTATTACGAGGACAAGTAACAAGCGAACAGGTATTAAAGAGAACAATCTCCTGGCAACACTGAGGCGGGGGGTGGGGATCAGGACTGCCGTTATAACCACTGTGAATGGGGAATACATTATTGCATTAGCAGAGTAATTGAGTGGAAAGTGCTTATTTTCCAATAATGGTTCTATTTAGTGTTGATACTTCCCATTCTTCTTGTTTTAGTATATTAAAAAAAGTGAGAAACATTCTCCTGAAATTTAGCTTTAGGCACAGTGTAGATTATGGATTATTTAGATGGGTTATAACTGCAATTTGCCAGCAGTTCTACAAGTCACAGAGAGAACGTTTGCTAAAAGGATTTTCTTTCGAGTAGCAACAAAACAAACAAAAAAAAATCCCATGTACGTAAGTATTCCTAAGCAAGAGTGTGTTTGTTTCTTACAAGAAAAACCTAAAATAATAGTGTTTGCAAAGCTAAAAAGTTTTGCCATCTCCTTAACTGTTGAGACAGACACAGACTCCCTACCTCTACCTTGCTCAGTTCTACCCAAGATTAGCCAGGAGGTGTGATGGATTGGGGTGGGGGAAGGTGCATTCTTCCAAGAAGATTTATGGTGATTTTTTTTCCTCCTCCATTTCCTTCCTTTCTTCTGAAGCCAAGAATTGAATGTACCTCACTGCAGGATTGCTAAACTCCAAGCCTAAAACTGGTTATTAAAATCTTTCCTGTACCACGGTAGCACAGGTTATTTTCCAGAAATTCCTCTGCACTGTTTTTCACTGAGCTAACCTGGTGCTTTGTCGTTAAAGTACATCATTTATGTCAATCTTTCCAGTGTCAACCTGGAAACAGACATGGAAACAGGGGAAAGAAACCAGCAAAGAAGGCTGCTTCAACAGATCTTGGTGCAGGAGAACCAGGTATAGAATTGCTGATTGACACAGTTCTCCAGAAAAATGGATTATGGTGATGGGCTGGGAATGTAACAAGAAAAGCACAGGTGAGAAAAGGGACAGAATGAAGAGTAATTGCGCAGACATGGACATGGCAAACACTGGAAACGTAAGGCTGGAGAGGAAGACTTGATTTGGAGAGAGGGGAAGAGGGAGGTTAAATGAGAAAAGTGTAGTTTTGAAGCCTGGAGAAAGACCAGAGAAGATCAGGATTGGACAGTACTAAAACAAAAAGCAAGTTGGTCATTTTACTGGATGTAAGTTCTATTTTGTTACATTAAGTAGTTACATTAAATATACATACCCCTGCTTCCTTTTACTTGCCTGAGATATGAAATCAAACATAAACCACAAAATAAGTTTGTGCCTTTTTTTTCCCTTTATTTTTGCTTTTCCTTTTTGTCCTTCTTTTTCATTTTCTCATTTTTTCTTTTTTTCTTTCTTTCCTTCTAATACAAATAAGCATATGGATTTGGAGGATGTATTGGGAAATCTACAGATTAGCTCCTTAGAGATGCTAAAGATGTCATCCAAATAAAACCTGACCTCATCTATCTTCCTATCTTTACTGGAAATAATTTTTGTTGCAAGCATTACCTATTGTCAACATTGCAGAAAGTTACAGATAAATCGGCATTTTCTAACAACTGATGGGAGAGGATTTTTTGAGAGCAGACAGACTAGTTTGTTAGCATGGTGGGTAATGTGTGAAGCATTAACAGGCAAAGCCAGTGAGGTGCTGTTGTGAGTTTCCAAACCTGCTGCAAAACTAGGCGATCATTTTATTTTTCCATCCCCTTTCTTTTGAGGGCCCTCTTTGTATTCTCAGCTTTTATTTGTATGCTTGTAACTGTAAGCAGTGCTAAATGTGAAAGCAAAAGGCTCTCTAGAATACCAGAACTGGAATGTCTGTGTATTTGTATCAGCCATCTGGAGATACAAGTATGAAATAACTCATTTTCCATTGTGTTTGTTGTATCATTAAGTACAATGACCAATTTAGATTGAATGTTTTTCCTGTTTCAGTTGTGGGAAAAGTTCTAGAAATTACTGAACTGCCTGAAGGCATAACTCGTACGGAAGCAGAAAAACTATTTGGAGAACTTTTTAAAGTTGGTGCCAAGATTCGGTGGCTAAGGGATTCGCAGTGTCTACAAGCGCAGCAGCAGCAGCACCATCGTCGTTACTGTGCCAGCGGAGACAGTAGTGTGAATGCGGAGTCATCCAAATCTAGTGACTTGGCTTCCACATACACGGTTCTAGCTACGTTCCCTACAATGTCAGCTGCTCAGAATGCATTGAAGAAACAAAGTAGTACCTCAGTGAATAAGTTCAGGCTGAGAACAAGCAAGAAGCACTACGACTCTCATGTTCTGGAAAGGGCTAGTTCTCAGTAGCAGTTACATCAGTGGACACTCAGCCTTTACTACATCCATGTCCTCCTCTCCATTGATTGGCTCGATGTCATGGGGCTTCTGTTCTCTTCATAGAGACTCCTGGGATGTTCTGTCGTATGACATTAGCCATTAAAGAATAAATAACCCACTGATCCAGCAAGATGAAGAAAAAAAAAATACAGAGTTAATTCCAAACAATAGCAAAGAATCATTTTGGAGACAGGCAGCTTTCTACAAGGAATGCTGTTGAAACGCCCCCTACTTTTATAGTAGTTTTGTTTTATATTTTTGAATTCTTGTATCAGATCCAAAGTTCTATTGTACAGCAAACATTCATAAAAATCCATATTCAGATTTGTATTTTATAATCCCTTTTCACACTGGCACACAGCTGTCCATTCCAAGGCAGGAACCTGAGGATTGGTGGAGGTGAAAAGAGAACCATTTTCAAGGACTTACACTCATTTTTCTAGCAAATTATCCCAAATCTTCAAGTTAACCTGTTCTTTGTCCCTTGTGGTTTTGTTCGGGGTTCCCCCCCCCCGCCCCAAGAAAAAAGATATATATAATTTTAGCAACTAACTCCATAGATGGTCATTTTCTTTTGAGATTCATTCAAGCAATGTCAAAAGAAATTACAAGTAGGTTGTACCCTCGAAGGATTCGTGTCTGATCCAGCAAGTTTAATAATTATTTAAAGGGGAATATGAATAGGTTAAAAAGAATGTTCACTGAATCACATTTTAATATTTCTTCTTTTTAGCAAAAGTGTGAAGAAACTAAAATGTATCTTCACAAGTGACAAAATGTTTGCACTTTGTGTTCCCACCAGTATGGATATCTTTCTCTTCCTTTTTATGCTAAGATAACTGTGTTTGATAAGTGCTGGAAACCTTTTTAATGGTTTAAGTTTTCATCATTTGCAGATGCTCACTGGACATTAAAGATTCATTGCACATAAATGAAACAAACTTTTTTCAATTTGTGTAATTTGCAAGGCTGTACAATGTGTGCTGATGCAAGCCTTTTCCAGTTCAAGAAAATAAATGTTTACAAACACAAACTTTTCCAGTGCACTTGTTTAAACTTCCAGGAGCCTTCTGAAATGGGAATGAGCACATGTTAATGGTTTGTATCCCTTCAAATGTGAGATAACAACTTAAAACCAACACAAATACTAGAGCTTCTCAAAGAACCGCTATTGCTGTTCCTTTTCTTGATGCATTAATTTACGTTATCCTTTCCATCATCATTTTTAGATGTTTCCCTGTATGAGTAAAAAGTGGGAGGAACTGAGAAGACATCATAAGGGACTGCTCCTGGTTTTTTACTTTTAGCGCAGGCACAGATTTGCTGTGTAGACGAGCAACTACTTCTCTTCTTAAGGCTAATGCTCTGTAAAAGATGCGTTTGTAACTTCTGTAAGTGGAAACTTAAGGTAAATGTTATGTTTAAAAACATATTTTACAGAGGAAAAGTAAAGAATGTAGGTGCCTAAACCAGCATTAATTTTTATCTTTTATACAAAAAATCTTGTCCCTGAACAACCAGACATAAAGTGGCAAGAACAGTCAGTCCTATGTATGCTCAATTCTTAAATCGTTTCATGAATCAAAGTACTTGGAGGAAAACTGACCTGTCTGGGAATAATGTAGCATAATAAATCAGGTATTTTGGACTTGATTCTGCAAAATGCTGTACCAGCAGGTATTTACTTGACTAAAGGTAAACTCACACTCCCCTAAAACAGAGGGGAAGTTGTTCAGATTCAAGCCCCTAACTAAAAGACAAATCTGCTTATCCCTATCTACTCTTGTAAAAGGATGGTGCTTCTCAGCATTTGAGTTCTTATGCTATTGCTTGACTGGATATACTATTTGAGTAAGGGGATGTATTTCCTCCTTGGGCTGGATTGCTGTCATTTACTGCACCCAGAGCCAAAGATGATAAGAACCCATCTTATGCAGATTACAGTATTCCCTCCTGTGAACAGCATAAAGATAACATAGCTAACACAGAGGGTCTATCACTGCCTCCTGCTTTCCTGTGCTAGTTTAAGATTATGGTTTTAACCCCGTAAAAGCAGTTAACAGATTAAAGGTCTGTACTGAAAGATGTCTCAACCCAGAGAGGTAACTGCCTCCTGTGGCTAACACATTCGGGGACAGGAGTTTTCACAGATGTAGAAGAGCAAACAATAGCTGAGAGCTTCCATATATTTTGAATAACCTAACAACTAAATCCAACATCAAATAAAACCATTTCCTAAGGATGCTGCATGACTCGCTTCATTTGGTAAACTTCATCTGTAATAACCAAAGAGAAGAAAGTGTAATGAGAGAGGTAAGCATGGAGAACGCAAGCAATCCAAACAGAAAGAGGAGAGGGATCCACTGATGAGGAGCAAGGCCCAGCAAATACTGAACTTTTATCAAGTAAGTTGTAAACGTGAGTGTGAATTGCTCTAGAAATAAAAATTAGAACATAATAAGCCTGTTGTATTCTAATCCTGAATCTGATACCTACAATTACTACAGGCAGGTCACCCTTTGTGAGTACATTTTCTTCCATGTTAACTAGTAATAGTGACTTTTTTTCAATCTGGACATGCTGATACAAGCCACACAGATACAACTGAGATGACTTTGGAAGCGTCAAAGGCCTCTGATGTCTACAGACAGCACAGAATCCAAATATTTCTGCTTCACAGTCCTATTCTTTCCTGATTTTGTGCCATTTCACACTGTCTTCAGTAAACGGACATGGCGTAAGCTCACCTAACCAAGGCCATTTGTACCTTCCTGGCTTTTTACACTTCTGCCCCTTCAGGTTCCTTGTAACACACAAGCTTTAAGACCTGTACAAAAACCCTGGGACAAGATTTGTTCCATAGATTTGGATCATGTTCTAGAAAGCAAATAAATGTGCTTTATGGCAGGAAATAGACATATGTAAAACTAATGTAAGTGTTCTCAATCAATCTTTAGTACTTTAGTGGTTGAACATTAAAGCCATTTTTAAGGGAATAGTGGCAAAAGGAATTAAGTGGGAACTTAAATTGCAGTAATGTGATACATTTAATTTGGTTGGGAACATATCTAACCTGTAAAGCTGAGGAAAAAGCACTGGAAGAATAACCAGAAAAGCTGAATACCACCAAAGGCTGCTATTTCTTGATTTCAATTTTTAATTAATACAGTTACATTGCTATGTAAAATGCATCCCTGCACTGTGAACATTCAATGCTATTTGTGCTACTACAGTGAAAATGATAATTCAAAATTAAGACATTTATGCTTCATGCTCTGGGAACACTCAAAACTACATAGACCTGAGGTCACATTCAGGTAGATCAGAGGCACACCTGAGAATCTATTTGTAGCCTCCACACAGCTGCCAAACTATGTCATATTTCAGTAGGACTGGATGAAGTGAAACCTTGGTAATGGGCATCTTGCACCTTATCCGAGACATGTCCCTGAGCAAATTTAACCTGTTGTAATCTGAAATACTTTTCTATGACTCACACACACTTAGAAGATGACATAAAAAGAAAAGTAGCCGAACACTTACAAATAAATCAATCTAGCCCTGCAGTGTATTGAAGACTAGTGTTTGGGTGTTCCGATCTGCAACCATCCTGGCCCTCTGCAGAACACACATTATGATTCAGGATCCAGGTGGAACAGGACAGCCCTACGTAGATGTGAGTGTGGTTTTGTCAAAGCATGAGAAGAATTGTTTAGTTTAATGAATCAAGTAAGATTCTTCAATATGCAACATGCCTTTCACAGTAAGACCTTTTTTCTTGAGTTATTCAAGCAGCTCCATACCCATTTCCTATCTAGTAAAGCAAGCCATTTCCTTCTCGAGGGGGAATAAATAGTTTTATTATCATGCTAGAACACTCATTTGTGCCTTAAAACTTCACAGCTGACTTGTTCTGAGTTGATCTTGTATTAAATTGTTTGGATGTCTGAAAGGGAATCTTAATTAAAATAGTAACTAACTTCTTTTATAAGTAGCTATTTTAGCTCCAGGGTACTTTTTCCCCAGAAAACTGGTGCAGGCTATAATTTCCTGTATTTAGCCCTGAGGCAAAGAATGTTTATAAGAAACTTTGGAGAAAACTGATCAAACCACTTTTAAGCTACAGGTGATAAAAAATTATCATAGCTGGAATTTTTATGAATTTCCAGCTGAGAAAGGACTTACTTAAAATCCCTTCCCTTACTTAAAAACCCCTTCCCTCTCTTTGATGTCCAGCTCTTATTCACATTTAAAATGTTTTGGCTTTGGGTATTTTTGGCTAGTAATGTCAGCAAGTATAAACATAAAGTGCACAATGTCAATGGGACTTCATTTTGGAAACCTTATTTCTTGGGTGTAGACCAGAACCTTTAAAATGGCCTAATTTCCAGACCATTCTGAAAATTAGGTCCCTTTAAGTTCTCTTATTCTGGAACCTGAGACCAAAGTCACTATTCACATCTGGAAACTTCAGATGCAAGATCCAGTGTAAATTAAGTTGCTTCTTGGCTGACTTGCAAATGTAGCCAATTATGTTCTTATTACAATGTGTATGAGCCTCCTCTTAGTTAAATGTCTGCCTTGTGTGCTGAGGCTCACAAGCCTGGAGTTTAGACCTGATTCTGTTTGGCAGCCCCTTAATAACAAGGGGGGTTTTATCCTGTTTGTAACGCCTTGATGTTTTGCGATGTTCGCTGTTTGTCAAAATTTGTCACGTTGAAAACAGATCTTGCTGAAGAGATGATTAAACAGTAAAATTTGGTCCAGGGCACAAACACTTTTGTGTTTGTGGTTTTTTTCATTTTTCAGTCTCACTGGTAAAGCACATGAGCCTGGTCGTTCTATGGGATGCATGCAACTGTAATGAACTGTTTGTGCATTTCTGAAGAGAAACTTGACTGTCAGATAAGACTAGAGCTGTAAACCAAAGAGCCATATAGAAAAATCTGTATGTTGCTGATAGCTGTCTGCTTTTAAAACTGGTATAAATTATAAAAATAAATTGTGCTGCTGTGGATAATGCTTACCAGTGAGGTTTATTCTTAGTTCAGTTCCCATGCCCTGGTTAACTGAGAATCTGAATTAGGCTAAGGATTGAAGATAATACACCGTGCTGACTGTAGTGAGATTTTTCAGACAGCTGCAATAGAGGTGGAAGGCATGCTAGAAGCTGGCTGCAAAATGGACTGCTTCAACCCCAAATGATCTGTTACATTTGATTTTCCAAAATTACTCGACAGCTAACCGGAAAACAACCAACCAATGAAAAGGCAGTTCCTCTATGTGCACATGCATAAGAGGCATTTTTTGTTCATCCGCAAAAGATTTACAGTTTAATTTTGTAACATCCAACCTTCTGCACTGTTCTTAAATCTGTTTTGTACCACAAAATACCATCTCGGCAGAAAAGCTGTAGTGTTCTGATGGTTACTTCTTTAAGAAACATGCAGAAGCATGGTATGTGTATGCAAAGCTTACCCAGTGAGCGGTTACTGTGACACATTTTCCACATGCTGCATCTTAAGGGGTGAAATAATTTCTGTATATTGTTAACATTGATTTGTCTCTTTTTCTATACCTTTGTAGGTTTTTCAGTTGTCATTATCCAGTGACCTAGTTCTAATTAAACTCCAGGTTACACAACACAGGTTACAACAATGAAAAGCTTTCCAGGTCGAGACTGGGTATTTTTTGGCCTTCAGATGTTTGACAGTATCTACTTCAGTAGTTCCCCAGAATACAGAGTCACAGATCTGTTTCAGAAGAAGCTCCAGTGCAGCGTACTTCCCAAAATCAGAACACCTGAAAGAAATCATCCTGGCCTTATTACTGTGAAATGTACTTATTCTTCAGATCCTTCACTGCCTTTGTCACCCTTCTCTGGACCCACTCCATCACCTCAATGTCCTCCATGTAGTGAGGGTCCCAGAAATGAACACAGGATTCAAGGTGCAGCCTCACCAGTGCTGAGTGTGAAATACGAGCTCACCCCTCTAATCGAAATAACAGGGTTTTATTGAGGGACAAAGTCAATGAAGCAAAAGCAACAGTGCTGGGCGTATGGT
>JANHGB010041697.1:25592-46737 GCA_026283785.1 Coracopsis vasa
CGGCCGCGGCGGGGAGTGGTGCTGGGCGCCGGGTCCTGCGCGCTTCCGGATTGACACAGTCGGGTCCGGAGGGGATTGGGATCAACCGCCGCTCAGGCCGGCCTCTGGGCTGCGGAGCCGTCCCTGCGGCCGGCCGGAACGGCCCTGGGCTGCGGCATCGCCCGAGTCGAGCGCTGTTCCTTCCCGCCCGCTGCCCCGTACTGCGTCCCGCAGCTTTCCCCGCGGGGAAGGCCCTGTCAGCCCGCCGCGGCCCTGTCAGCCGGCGCTGCTTGTTCGCTCGCCTCCGGGCGGAGCTTGCGTGAGGCGGCGTAGCGCCTTCACCAGCTGTTGCTTCTCCGCCTCCCTCCGAGCCGTGATTTCTGCTGTGTCAGGACAAGTCCTGCTGCCCGGCCCGGCTGTGCGTGGCCCGCGGTGGAGGTGCCCCAGCGCTTTTTTCAGCCATGCCCTTGTAGCCCATTGTGGCTTTACACACTGCTCTAGGGCAGTGGTATTAGTCGTTCCCATGTTTCGCTTTTCCCTTTGTTATACCCTTGCATAAACCTGCATTCAGCTCTTACTTGCTGGAACTTACTCAGCTGTTTGTGCAGTGTCCTTTTGCTTACCTATAGTGCTTGTTTTGTAAATGAATGGTATTTGAAAGCTATAGAAACTCACATTGTTTTTGTGTATGTTGCCTTTCTGCCTGGAGAAATGAGGATAGGGAAGGGGGGGACATTAGACAGGCTTTTTAACTTTCTTCTTGTGTTTCTGTATACCTGTGTATGTTGCTTCTTAAGTTATTACTTTTGCCTTAAGTGCTCATGGCTTGAAGTTTTTCAGATGCCTCATGAAAAAAAACCCAAAACACCCACTCTAAATGTGTGGCCGGTGTTTTTCCCTGAGGAATTATTGGACCGTGGGATTCACTTGGCTTCAAGGAAAAGTTCACTCCCAAAGGGGATATGAACAGGAAAGTAAAGTGTAGTTAAGTTCCTTTGTTGACACAACTCTCTTTATACTTGGAGAAATGTAGTTTTTGCTTGGATAGTAAACATTGGAAATCAAGATCATCTCAGCCCACAACATATTCATGGCGTATACGATGGGGTAGTGAGTGCAGGCTTTAAGATGGCTCTTTAAAGCCCATGAATCATGATGGCAGGTGGGTGCTGTGGTGTGAAAGCTTTTTACCACTGGATTTTTGAATTTTATTTTTCTTCTTAATAAACACACTCCAGTGTGTTTATCTGTAGTGTCTACCTGATAGCTGTCTGCCTTCACAGTCAATAATAAAATGATTGTAGCATGTTGTATAAATTAAATGGAAAGCTATGTGGTAAACAAGAAACTTCCTTGGGTACCTGTGCTGGAGCAGTCTGTTCTTGAAGGATGCACGCCATGGAAGGGACCCATGCTGGAGCAGTTCATGAAGAACTGTAGCCTGTGGGAAGGACTCATGTTGGAGAAGTCCATGAAGGACTATTTCCTGTGGGAGGGACCCCATGCTGGAGCAGGGGAAGAGTGTGAAGAGTCCTCCCATGAGGAGGAAGGAGCGGCAGAGACAAGGTGTGATGAACTGACCATAACCCCTATTCCCTATCTCTCTGCACCGCTGTGGGGGAGGAGGTGGAGAAAATCAGGAGTGAAGTTGAGCCCAGGAAGAAGGGAGGGGTGGGGGGAAGGTGGTTTAAGGTTTATCTTTTACTTCTCATTATCCTGCTCTGATTTGATTGGTAATAAATAATTTCCCCAAGCCTAGTCTGTTTTGCCCATGGCAGTAACAGTGAGTGAGCTCTCCTTGTCTTTCCCCTAGTCCACAGCCTTTTGTTGTATCTTCTCTCCCCTGTCCAGCTGAGGAGGGCAGTGATAGAGCAGCTTTGGTGAGCACTGGGAATCCAGCCAGAGTCAACCCACCACAAAGATTTTTTTAGTAGTAATTCAATACCTATAAGTATTTTGAACTTGATATGTATGTTTCAGGGGTTGAGAATTGCACTTTGTAACTTATTTCCAATATCTTTTATGAAAGTAATCCTTTATACAAACCTGGCCTTTTCTTTTAGATGTTGATGTTGACTAGATGGATGTAGGAATATGTAGATACATAGAGGTAAATTTATGGTTGCAGGAATGTAACCTAGTTTTGATGATGTAGTATGCTGTAAGGATTTGTTTTGTTTTGTTTGATCTTATGAGCTCTCGAAAAGGGAGTGTGTTACTTTGAATTGCCATATCTCCAAAATGAAAGAGTTGGAGAGTTCTGCCAAGTTCTGGTCTGCCCCAGGAGCAGTGGAGTCAGGGCAGCTGAGCTGTGATGGAGCTGATC
The DNA here is from genome assembly GCA_026283785.1 of Coracopsis vasa. NCBI lineage: Eukaryota > Metazoa > Chordata > Aves > Psittaciformes > Psittacidae > Coracopsis > Coracopsis vasa. Next base: position 27,898 of record JANHGB010041697.1, read on the forward strand.
GCCAAGCAGTTCTGGTATGCCTGCCAGGAAAGGGAATTGGGAAGTCTAAGAACACACTTTCTCACTATGTGTGGAAGCAGGTGTGTCTGAAGGATGCTGAGTGCTGAAAGAAGAGTCTATTTTTATGCCAGCAGTGATGGGGTTTGTTGTTTAGGTAGATCCATGTTTAAAACTGCACAGTTGTTGGTAACTTTGAGTCCCTGCACTACACGCTTGCCCACAGACACCGGAGACAAGCATTTGAAGGCAGCTTTCTGAGCAGGAAAACATGCTTTTGGAAGTGCTCAGTGGTTTTGTTTTGTTTTGTATACTTTGCCCAGTAATGTATATGGAGACAATTAATTAAAAAAAAAAAATAGCGAAACAGAAAATGTAAATGAACTGTACTTTGAGGGTGGCCACAGTGGAGGGTAGCTATCAGATACAGACTTGACAAAGTATTGAATAATGTGTTTTTTACTGCCATCTGTCAGTCCCTCCTCACTGCACTTGTCTAAACAGACATTAGGAAATTAAAACCTGGGTTATTTTTCTTATTCTAGAGTATTTTCCAGTCAAGCAAGGAATAATATGGCTGTTTATCTTAACAATGAGGTGGTGTTTGTGACTACAATTGCATGTTGTTCAACCAGGTTTTTTCTTTAACATTTTTGTTTGGAGCTGTAATCCTAACATTTTTTGACCCCATTTTTAAAACCTTCACGTCATATTCTGGTGATGCAGTTGTATAAGTATATTAAAGATCCTGCTGAATTCATGGGATATCTAAATTTACCTGACCAAATTCAAGAGATAAGCAAGTACGACTGCGAATTGTGTACACGTCTTTCTGCTAAAGTGATGCTTTTGTTTGAGAAACGTAAGAAATCGAGACTCTTGGGAACTAGAATTCTGAGGCAGTTGTGATCACTCAGTGTTTAGCAGAATTACAAATTTTGTCAGGTTCTGTTCAGCATGACCTCTTGACTTTGCTGCTGCTTTTCCTGTGACCTGACAGTGGTCATTTTGGGATACAATTAGTACTACAAAACTGTAATAAATGAACCTTTATTCCCAGATGAGAAAGGGTTATCAAAACAAAAAGGTATATGAGAATAAGCAAGTATTCTGTGGGCAGTCACAATATTAAACTGCTTCATGGCACAGAGCTTTATAAAATGTGAGTTGTCAGCACTTTCATTCATGGATCACATCTCTCTGACTGTACTGTGAACAGTCTCTGAACTGTTTGTGTCTTCCAGCATTCTTCTACAGCAGTTGTTTGTATGGAGAACTAAGTGTTTGGCAGGTATTTAGATATTTTTAGCAGCCTAATCTGATGAGCACATGTCCTCTTGAAAACGTGTGTAGTGAAGCAGCTGTCTGTGAGCAATGTGGAAATGGTGGAGGAGGCCCAACCACTCTTGGTGCATCCCTTGACCACAGTTGGAAGTATTGCACATGAAGGCGAAGCAAAGGTTCCTACATAAAATACCCTAGATATTTACTTACTTATTAGAATAGTAGTAGTAGATATCAGTACTTTCTTACTTGCTCTAATGCTTCCAGGGAAAATCAATACATATGATTATAAAGCACTTTTCCAAAATTGGTATATTTCTGATACACGTCTCTCTGAGAAGCATTGTGGCCAGTCGTGGCCTTAAGGCAGCAGTGCTTCACCAGGGGACTGCATGTGTGATTTATAATCAGAGAAAAATACTGTGCGAAATGGCAACTGGGATGAAACAAACAAATGGTTTGTTGTTGTTACTGAATAATGGACTACTATACTTCTGTACTTGTGACTCAAATTCTTCAAGAGTACAGTTCATTCCAAGCTGCTGAGAATTAATACAGATTGAAGATAAACTAAGGATTGCAGGACAGTTTACTGTCGAAAGATGGTTAATCATCAGAATATTCACTAACCCACATCCTTACTAAACTGGTGCTTTGGAAGATAAACATATGATTGATGTGTTTCATCTGATTAAAATAACACTTCTGAATCTGTGGCCTCAGAGCACCTTTTCAGCTTTCCTTTCTTAAGTACCTCCTCTTCTGTTATTCTTGATGCTCTGTGTTCCTCACTCCTTTTCCTACTCTCCTACTGCTACTGTTCATGTTAGGAACTGGAATACAAAGCCAAGTTACAAATAATCCTGCAAATAAATGTTTTTGGTTTGTTATTTGGTTGTTTAGTTTTGTTGCTTGTGTTTTTTTAAACGCTATTGAATTGTGAAACCTTGTGCTGAGTTATGTATATACAAGAAGCAAGAAATACAGTTTTACCTACTAGCAGCTGTAATTAAATATATAATGAGAGGTAAGCAGTTAGTTTTAGCATGTTAGCAGGTCAATATTAATGCCAGGGAGAGGCAATGGTTTCCTCTGTGCCATGGGATCTCGTTACATATTATGGTCATGAGTAATCTGAGGCAAAACGCTAAAGCATAAGCATACTCCCTTTAACATGAAAATTAGGTCCTTTGGTAGTTGTGCAATGAGATGATGCAGTCAAGCCAATCTTTGGACTTGCCATCATTTCCAGTTCCTCTGTCACTGTTCTGTGTGTGTGGTCCAGTTGCCTCTGCTCCCTTGGACCAGCTCACCATGTAGTTGAATTACTGCAAAAGCTCCGTACATGCTGGCTTGGAAGGATTTTTGGTAATTTAGGGTTTGGGCCTGTTAGTGAGGTGAATCAGCTGGAGTGAATTGGTTCCAGGTTATATAAAAAAACCCCAACCAACTGATTTGAAAATAATTGTCTTTCAAAGGTGATTTAAGCAGTTGGAGCAAAGCTAGAATCAGACCAAAACCAGTAATTTGTGGTGGGCTTAGCTTCACATGTGTGCTGTATCTTGCAGGTGAGGATGAACAATCTACTGAGATGGCTGCAAGGTGGGAAGATGAGAAGGTGACTGAAGCTGCCTCAGATGGTTTTGTTGCTATTAAGATTGACACCAAAAGGTTTGATCCTATCCTAGTTCTGTCTCTTGCAGAGTCTTTCATTGACGATGATGGGAGTAAGAGGCTTTTGAAGTCCTCAGCCTTATTTGGAGGTAGTCTAAATAAAAGGTGCCAGAGCATAAGTGAATTCAGTACTCCTGGAGCCACAAGAACCTGAGAAAATCCTAAATTTCAAAATTTACTGTTGTGTTCTGCAGAATATTCATTGTGTATTTTGGACTGTATTTCAGTACCAGTAAAAGAGTGCTTGAGGTTGTCCTTTTGCAACAGGAAGAGACACAAAAGTTATATAAAAAAGCTAGAATCAAAATGTGAGTACTCTTGAGGCAGTTCTTGATTGACCAAGTTACATAATGAATTTTAAAACTCATGAATTCAGAAAGAGAAAAATCTGTAAAGCCCTAGAGAAAATATGTTTGTCTCTATTGTAGCACATAGAATAGAGAAGCATTGAAGTTCCTAGGTAAATTACTGAGCTATTTTTTGTTACATTTAAGCGTTCCAGTCCATGTGCAGGAAGTGCATTGACATTTGCCAAAATGGTATTACTTTTAAATGCTCTACAGACATTTTATCAGACTTACTATATTATTTGCAATCCATAGACCAGATACTTTTTTCTGAATTGCTTCTTAGTGCTGTCTTACGTAGTCAACTGTGGTAACCAGGGATTGTCACCATGTGAACACTTATGCAAAATGTTAATGAGAAGATGCAATGCAAATTTGGTTTTAGTGTTCTCTCAAGTATTTAAATAGTTTTGTGTGTGGTAGTAGGACAGTTATTTTTATGATGAAAGACTTAATCTGAAGTTGTTGCGAAGTGATTGCTCCTCATAAATGAATCTTTTCTTTTAAACAGTGAAGCATGCCTGCAGTTTTCTCAAATTTGTATCCTTTGAGATCAGTTTAGATGCTACATTATGATTATAGATAATTGCTCTTTACAAGTTAATACTGTTCTTGAGACAAGTATTTACAAGCAATGATACTAAACCCACTTCTTACAGCACAAAATATGCAATAAGCTGTGTAGTTAAAAAATACCATCTATGCGTTCAACTTCCTGTCAGTTCTTAGAGAAAGTGAACAAGTTGGGGGGTTTTTAATGTTAATCCTATGTAATTCTCCAAATAGAAGATTATCCAAAGCTTTCTGTAAACACATTAACCCTTTGGTAATACTAATCAGCATTAGAAAACAAGCAATGTATAAATTGTTAGCTGGAGTTCAGAATTAAAGAGGAGAAAGAACAGGTATTGGACTGGGTTCTATCAGGTACACAGGTGTGAATTTAGGTGAATGCCTACCTTAAGTAGATTGCTGCATATAGCTCAGGAATCCTGTATGATGCTGAGAAAGGGAATTCAGTACCTTAACTGGATTTTCTTAATGATATAAAGAATTATTTATTGTCTACATAAGATGTCTCACACTAAAACAAAATCTTCCAAGTCAAAACATAAGCAGTTGTAGGATATGTTTGTGTTGGAGAAAAATATTTTGGCTTAAACCATTACAAAGAAAAGAAGAAATACCAATCAGTTTATGTAATGTTTTCCAGCATTTTTGTTAGTGTCTTTTTTCCTTCCTCCCTTGGTACTGACAACTGGTGACCAGGTGGAGATAAAATAGTGGGATAGATGCTTCTATAAGAAAGACTTTTGCTTTTCCTTTTAAAGTCACTTTATAAAGTTTTGTCGTTTGTTGCCCTTAACTGTTGCTGTGCAGATCCTGTAGTGTGCGTTCCATCCAGTTTTTTTATAGGAGACAATGGAATCCCTTTGGAAGTAATTGCTGGCAGCATTTCAGTTGAAGAGCTTGTTACAAGAATCCATAAAGTTAAACAGGTAACACTTGCTAACAGACTGCATCTTTCAGACTGAGTTGGGTGTGCTCACAGGCTCCAGTAGAAGATGTCCCTGGCCCTTCGCATGTGCTTTGGAGAAGTACAGATTACTGGTTCTATATCTTGCCAATAGCAAAACCTGCAAACTTAAATTCAGTACACTAATTGAAGAGGTTTGAAAGCACCATGTGGAAGTGCTGTGTTGTTTTGTTTCACAGATTGTTTTAGGTCATCTGCGCAACACCTACAGCATTGAAGAAATATGTCAGGAACTCTAAACTGGAATGACATACCGATTACTCTTTCAGTTCACACATGGTTTTTTAATACTGTTTTGTAATGTGGATTTATAAAATTATGCTATGTATATGTATACATATTATGTATATGTGTAGATGTAGGTCATTTTACCAATTTGATTTCAAGTGTAAGACTAAAATTAGGAAAAAATATTAAATGCATGCTTGCATCATACTCAACAATATGTGATAATTTTAGTTCTAAATAGGACCGATACTCTAAAAATAGTTAAGTCTTGGCCTTTGAATAGGTGGAAAACATTCAAAATTTCATAGTGTTGCTTTTTTTCCCCCAATTTCTTAGATGCACACAGTAAAAGGGCAGCCTTTGGAAAATGGAAGTCATTCTTCTGCTCCCTGTCCCTCTTCTCAATCTGATGGTGCTCCAGAAAATACACAGTCCAGAGCGGCAGAGTTTTGTGACTCCCCTGAGTCTGTCACATCTGAGACAATGAGACCTTCTGCTAGTAACTGTTAGTATTTTTACCCAAACAATAGCTAACTTGCTTTTGAAATCTTTTTCATAAGTTCTTTTCTTTTATTATAGTCTATGAAGGGAATATATTGAGTGGAATTGTTAAGGAAAAACATGGGTATTCCAGAATGCTTCTTGCAAGTCTAGAGGGAAGAGTAACTTGTCATTCTGATCAGTTTTAATGAAAGACAAAGCTATGGTTTATAACACAACAAAAACTGTGTACACTTTCTTGAGAAAGGATTCAATGGAAAAAGTAACCTGAAACCAAATTGTTGGTGGGGGGTGGGAAAATCTAAATAGCAGAACCTCCTATCTCCTTGAGATGTCCAAGTTGCTTAATACTTTATGTTAAGAAATGTACTTTTTTTTTTTATTTATTTTTTTTTCCTTTTGCACATCACTTTCTTGGAAATCACTTGAAGATGGAGCAGATTCAGATCAAACAAGCCAGGAAGCAACTAATTCTTCAGATGAGCAAGTGAGTGAAGCTCAGCCTGTGAATGATCTTGCACTCAAAGTAGAAAGGTAAGCCTTGCAGACTTCCTAATGTATTGTAAGGTGCTTATTCTGTTATCATCCCACATTTATGTGGCCCTAGTTTTCTTTAGAAGTCTGTGACAATACTAGGGTTGATACAAAACTATCTTTTAGATTACTCTAATTTTTCACATACTCTGAAATAAAGAGGTGATATGGAAATCTATAAATGTTCACCTTTAAAATAACTTCAGTACAGGCAATATGCTTGCTGCAAATATTTGAATGACTGAGAACATTGAACTTAAAGCACCTGAAACAAGCATAATAAAATGCTAACCTATGTTTTGTAGAGAGATGTACAGAGATCTTATTTATCTCTTCTTGCCTATTTCATTACTGCTTGTAGTCTGGGATATTGAAAAAGCCAGAGGAATCTATTCTGAGACTTTTTTTGATCAGTGAACAGTAATGAGGTCAGATGAGCAATGCAAGTTCTGGTATTTTAAAGTATAGTGCGCAGAAACATCCAGTTTGGTACATAGTTCGTTCATTAAATTGATTGGGTTTGAATAGACTTTTTAAGACCTCGTGTATAAACTTGTTTTTCAGCATCTGTAAGACTGACACTGTTTGTAATATCCTATGTAAACCCAGTAACATATACTTAGTAAGTTGGTTTAGCAGTATAAATAATCCTTATTTTAAAACTTTTTCATGCTTAATTTCAGTTTTCATTTAGACAATAAGTATAATTTTTTACTTACAACTGAGAAGAAAATGGACTCAGTTAATATAAATTTCAAAGTTCCTTTCTAAAATCTGCATTAATCTTAAATTATGCCGTATTTGCATATATCTGCAGCATTTCTTTTAGGGGAAAAATGAGGCAAAGCTCTCTGGTAATTACCATTTTCTTTTTAAAAAAGCACAACAGCTACCATACAAACAAAATTTCTCTGATTAGCTGACTTACCATGTTGTTTCTTCATCCCTGACCTTTCCTCAGACTTAAAATACATTGTAAATTGGTATAGTTTAAGTCAGTCCTTATTCTGAGGGGCCTTTCTGGATAGATGAGACGGATGCATGTGCAACTATGTCAACGCTATATATTACTTGCTTTCCATTTTAGGAAGTGATGTGCAGAAGAAACCAGATGGCTTAAATAGCTAAGAAGAGAGAAGCATTTAGTGTTTCTATTACTACAGATCATAAGTAGTATTTGCTTATTGTATGGTTTACAAGTTGGTTCAACAGTAAAAATATGTAAGATTCTTCCTTTATAGAGTGGAAAAGGACAGAAGGAATACATTAGAATTTATTAAAAGTTGGAAACTAGGTGGTGATCTGCTGACCACCACCTCATCTTTTTATGGATGGTATACTGGCATGTGAATGAATCCTTACTGTTACACTAGGTATTAGCACCATGTTACAGTCCACGTTCATTTTTGTGTTTTCTGATGTTCTGTGTTTGCAAATGCTTTATTAATGTTTAAAAATGTTAATAAGATACTGCAATTTTAAGAATTTTCACTTATTTTTTAAATCTAGAATAACAAAAAAGCTTGAAGAAAGAAGAGAAGAGAAAAGGAAAGAAGAAGAACAGGTAAAACGAAAGTGTAAAGCCACTTGCTATTTTTCTTATACCCTTATTTGAGTAAATACTTAATCTCTTTTTAAACTAATGTAGTTCAGTCTCATCTTACTCTTGTCTGAGGCAATTTTGTGGTCCAGTTCTAATGTCTGTTGTTTATTTAGAAAGAAATTAAGAAAGAAATTGAACGGAGAAAAACTGGTAAAGAAATGTTGGAGTACAAAAGGCGACAGGAAGAAGAATTGACAAAACGTATGTTAGAGGAAAGGAACAGAGAAAAGGCAGAAGACAAGGCTGCGAGAGAGCGTATAAGACAACAGATTGCAATGGTAAATTTTTAATTTTGGAGGATAGCTTGTTATTTCTTCTCTCTCTCACAATGGCCACCAGTGTACTAAGCCGATAAATTTTCTCATTCGATGAAGCTTTGTCCATTTTTCTGGTTGGAGCCCTGTGGCTTTTTATTGTAACTATTTATGTGTTTGAGCATTATGTAGCATTACTCATGTATAAAATGAAACTTCTGCTTTCATATTCATCCATCTGAACGAACATACCAACTTTTCTGTCACGTTACTTGAGATAATTGCAGTTTAAGCATGGTTCTAGAACAGAAGCACAGGAAATATTTAATGGTGGAACATGCAGAAGAACACTGATCTCAGAATGGTGAGGAGGATTATTTTCTGAGTTTGTATATATGTGTGTATGTATATATGGATGTAAACAGTTTGTAATAAATTAAATCCCTCTTCCTCATGAGGTTTTGACCTAGAACAGAATAGTAATTATGTAACTTGTCATATAACTTTTCCCTTTACCTTCACTCTCTGTTGAACTTGCATGGGAAGATAATCCAATAACAGAAAGTGACTCATTGAAAAGTCTCTTCTTGGGTAATGTCAAGTGTCATCTTGGCTAATGGCACGAGATTGTGCAGTTTGACAGGGGACGATTCTTTGCAGCACTACTGTCTTTTCTCCACATGGCCTGCTTATGTCTGCGTAGTTGAGTGCTGAGTACAGCTTGTAGCTCTCTGTTTTAATGAATTTGAACAACAATTTCTGGTAAAAGTTAAGATTTTTGTTTGGTCCTTTCACAGGATCGTGCTGAGAGAGCAGCTCGCTTTGCAAAATCAAAGGAAGAAGCAGAAGCTGCAAAAGCGGCAGCTCTTCAGGCTAGTCGGGCTGAAATAGAGGCCAGGAAAGAAGCATCTCAAAAGGAGCGAAGGTGAGTTGCTGTAGAGACTGAAGTGTATGTTTTGGGGAAAAGAAGTAAAGAAACTTAAACTTTAAGAGATATCATATATGTTCTAATCTCTTATGGATGCCATGTTGAACTGTTTTAACTAGTGACATAAAAAGTTGACTTTCTTTTATAATATTTATTTGTAGCTGTTTACATGAATATTCTGTTCTCTTTTCATCCTTCAATCCTAATAATGTCACACTAGCCAGTTTCCTTGTGTGTTATTTTAGTTAGAGAAGAGATTTTTCTATCTGATCTTTGATGTAAATACCAGGTATAATGGGGCTTGGTGGGAAACTAGGTACGGTGAGAATGTGGTAGATGATGACTAGACAGAAAGATGAGATGTCAGAACTGCATTGGGGCGCATGGTGCCAACCATGACTGTGTGTACGCTTGGCTTGGATTCACAGCTGTTTGTGTCAGAGCTGCCTCCTGCTTTGCCCAACACTGCTGATTTAAGAAATATTGTAACCTATTAGAAGAGACCTTACGCAGAGCTGTGGAGCCACTATGAGTCTAGTTCTGCCCCAGAACAGAGGAAGCATGGGTTTTGTTGAAACCTAAACAGTAATGATGGGCCATAGCTAGTTGAGTATAGAATTACTTAACCAAGCCAGCCTAAACGTATGTGCCCTTGTAGTACAACCTCTTGAAATAAAGGATCAAAAGTAATACAGACTACACAAACAAAAGATGGCTTGTATTTTGTTAGCTTTCTCATTTTTTGGTATGATTATTGTAAATACTTTCTCTGGATGGTGATGGGCCTTGGACTCTGATAAGAACCAGAGGAAATGAATTGTGAGTTACAAACAGGTTTTTATCAACTGTGGATCCAAACTTAAAACTCATCTGCACTGCCATAAGCAGGATGGCTGCCCATCTCTTCCACACTTCTGTACTACCAACCTAAAGCCTCGGGAGCTGTAGTCTGTAACTATTCATTTGCTGACTGTCTCCGATATGTGTCCTGCAGTGCAATAGCCAGGATTCAGTTCCGCCTCCCAGATGGATCTTCCTTTACTAACCAGTTCCCATCTGAAGCACGGCTAGAAGAAGCAAGGCAGTTTGCTGCAGAGGTAAACTGGTGCTTTGTTTTCTCAGCTACATGCTGGTTACAACTTGGTGTAGCATCAAGTAGTTGTTGATTGTGGTGGAATTGTCATCTACTGCTTTTCCTTTTTTGAAGGGGGTTTTGGTAGCAGCCACCAGCTGCCTTTGTATCACTGCAGCATATTGTTAGTAAGATAGCAGGATGTGAAAAATCCATCGTTGCTGTATATGAAGACAAGTGATAGTTTGATATACAACTCTTGGCAAGGTGACTCAACTGGCAGATCTGCAATTGTTTGAAAGCAAACTGTTACCAAAGTTTCTTTATGTTTTCACAGACGGTTGGTAATGCTTATGGCAGTTTTTCGCTGGCGACAATGTTTCCCAGAAGGGAGTTTACTGAAGAAGATTATGGAAAGACATTACTGGCACTAGAGTTAGCACCCAGTGCTTCAGTTGTGTTGCTGCCGGTAGGTGTTGGCCTTTGGTTTGTTTGATTCTCATTTTCTTACAAGCAGCAGTACTGAGCTGTATATTTGCTTATGGTTGGCCATGATAATATCTGGCTTGAATTTTGGTGTTTTCTGTGTCTAAGACAGATTGCAAAATTACTTTTAATTTTTGTCAGAACTAAATTGGAGGAGGACTTTTTCAGAAGCAGATAAGCACTGGCATAGATATTTTTCTAATGTGTAACCAAAGGAGTTCTCTTGTGTCTGCTGAGTTGCGCCTAAGTTGTGGATGAAATGCTCTGTCTACAAGAACACGATTTTAATATCTGACAAGATTGCTTTATGTGTTGGTGACCAGGCGGGAAGACCTGCTACTTCTGTGGTTCAGGCGTCAGGCAGTGATCTCTGGAAGTTCTTGGGCACAATACTTTATCCGCTCTTAGCAGTTTGGAGATTTATTAGCAACTTCCTGTTTACAAGTCCACCCCCTTCACAGTCTGCTGTGAGATCAGCTCCTCAGCCAGACCATCCCAATCCTTCAGCATCCAGCAGCACTGAGCAAAGCAGGTAATCAAAACTGTCAAAGGCGCCTATTTCTCAAACTGCTTGCTGGAGTCGTTCTCATATTGCAGTGCGGAACTAAACTGTGTCTGTTTCACTAAAGTGTTTCTGTCTCTTAACTGCTGCCCTCTCCTTATAGTTTCTGGTCACCACCCTTCCACTTGCTTAAAAGGGATAACCTGGTGTCTGGTAAACTGCATGGCACCTCCAGCTAGGATTTCTTGGTTTTTACATGGATGATTAAGCAAGCTCCATATTGTTTGCTTCGATTTCCAATTAGAGAGTAGAAAAGGTATTGCCTTGCATTCATTTATGAATAGGGAATTCAGCTGCAGTGACAAATGCCTCCAGCTGATAGTGTTTGGAAGATAAAAAATTTGACAATTGGATGCTGAATTGTTATAGTATATAAAGAAACTCAAGCAACTGAAGGCTGATTTTAACAGTTCAGGGTTTGCTTTCGTAGTTTGGTTTGCTGGGCTGTCTCACATGAAGCAGCCACCAGCACTTCAGTGACAGGTACTTTCCAGGGAAGGGGGAGGGTGCATGATTTTTGGTTATTGCATTCACTTCTCTTGTGTAATTACTACCAGTGAAACTGTCAAACCTCACTGTCATTTGTACCTTAGGCAAGCAGTCAGGAAACGAGTATTGGAAAAGCGGGGGGAAGACTTCAAAAAAGAAGGAAAAATATATAGACTGAGGACTCAAGATGATGGAGAAGATGAAAACAATACTTGGAATGGAAATTCTACACAACAAATGTAGTTTTGAGCAACTGTGGTAATCACTGCCTGGTTTAGGGTTATTTTTCCTCTTTCCCCTTATTTGATCTAAGTCAACTAAAGCTTCAGGTCAGGTGGGGCTGATTTTACTCTGACTGAGTTACTTCATTCTTATTCCTGCAGTGGAGTATGGAATAAAGTCACCTAAGTCAGAAAAATTGAGTGAATGTAGCTGAGGCCTAGAAGCAAGAAGTTGAAAAGACTGAGAATCTCCATCAGCTTTCATAATTATTATCCTACTGCCATAGAAAGGCATTTTTTAATCTATAAATATTCTGCTGCATAAATTTAAGGGCCGGATATTAATGTAAAGGTCATGGTACTGACTGATTAAAATGGGGGTTTCAGAAACATTATAGGTAGTAAATCAGATAACTAATTTATGTTTAACTTTGTTCTTGCTTCTGCAACTGCAAGCAAAACCTTGTAGTTTTTAATTCCCAAGCACTCAATAAACTATTTTCCAGAAAACATTAACTGTCTTCCCTTGCGAGGTTCCTCAGAAGTACTTGTGTCACAAGGAAGCAAGCATTGAAATTGGAGTGGACACACTTGTTCCAGTTGAAATGACCTTACCTGGGAGTTGTTCACATTAAAATCTCATCAAACATCTGAAATGGGATTTGGGGTCCAGGCTATGGTACAGGATGAAAAAAGATGGGTCTTTATCTGGTAAAATGGAAAATTTGCATAGGGCTGCAAAACAAGGGCCTGGTAGCTGCTATTTTGGAGGAATGGTCATCACCACCTCTCCCCCATACCATGTGCTGTGCATCTCTGTGTTAGAGACCTAAATAATACAGGTGTTCTGTGCAGCTTCACATTCCTAGTTCAAGGAAATCTAATTATCCCACACTGTTCAAATATGAAGGCACAGTATTAGGGCCATTTACATTTTATTTCTGTACTTTGAAGATGGTGAACAACAATGAAATGATGGGGAGCCATCTCTAGGGGAAATCATAGTTGCTGCAGTACAAGCACTAGGTTTCTTCCCCTCATGCTATAGACTTTCAATAAAAAATGAAGCACTTTAATAAGTAAGTGGAAGCTTTACAGTTTACTAAGTTCCATGTGTGATCTTTTACGGGATCTTTTAGGTAACTTTCCATACCTATATGCAAAAAGAGCCAAGGCCAATGCTCCAAGTCCCGAAAGAGCAAAAAGCACATACAGTGCTATTTCTGCTCTCTGTGACGATAATTCTAATCCCAAGAAGCGCACGCTGGCAGCTGGTCCTGGTGCGGGGTCTGTTGGTGGCACTGCCCATGGGAAAACAATGAGGTGTTAGTACACAGCCTGGGTGAGCTCCTTCATGTGTGTGTATGTGCATGGCCACTTCCTGCCCCACAGGGGGCTCAGTGCTGTGGCCACGGCCATAATGGTGTGGATCAGTGACTGACACAGTTCTAGCTCAGAGTAAAGGCATAGGTGTGGCCAAGAGTGCAGTTGTCAATACTCCAGGAGAGGTGAGTGTTCCTCAGCAACCCTGGTCATCCCCAAAACCCCATGCTAACAGTGCTTGCTGTTTGGTGCACACCTCTAGTTCAGAAAAATGTAAATGACAGAAGAATCAGTATTTCCAAAGGCTTACCCAAAACACTGACATAAGGTATTCAAAATTGTTTGGAAAACATGGTGTGGGAATACTGAATGTGTGTGGTTTGGAAAACATCTTGGGCAGTGTGTTAGAAGAAAATGGAATGGAATAACTTGTTTTGCTGCATGGCTCGAGGAGCTATCACACAAAATCTTAGTCATTGTTCTGATTTGGCATACAAAAGTGCCATAATTCCATGTGAATGTCTTCAGTCACAACAAAAACAGTGATCAGTCAGTGCACCACTGAAGCCCTTAAGAAGAGTACTGCAGAAAATGGTGGTGTTGTAAAGACCTTAGATTATGGAAATCTTTTGGGATTGGAATCAGGTGCACATACAAATCAGAAAAAGCACAATTTCTGCTGTGTTGCTTACCTTCAGGCTCCAGTTCCAGACAAGGATGTGGGCCAGCTGCTGGGTCTGGAAACCCATTGCAGTTTATGATCTGTGAATAGTACCTGGCAGAGGCCTTGGGGCGCCGCGGCAAGTCGGGATCCGTGAAATTCACATGGTAGAACCCAAACTTCTCATCAAAGCCCACTGCCCACTCAAAGTTGTCCATCAGTGTCCATGCGGTGTAGCCTCGTAAGTCAACGCCATCAAGCACAATGGCTGTTACCAGGACCAGAAAGAAGAGACTGGTTGTGCAGCTGAGTGACTGGAGATGTCACCACTAGACCAGCAGTGATATGAAGATGGTTCAGGACACTACAGAGCACCAGGGCGCCAAGCACAGTGGGGTTACTACTGTTTTGGCATCATTGGTTTCGCTGTCTCCCCATTCCCACCTCTTGTGTTGCTTCTGGGCTGATTTGAGATAGGTCAGCTGCCAAGTTATGGCTAACAAGCAACCAGGGTAGTTGCTAGTCGTGGAGACTGCTTTTGCCTGCTCCAAAAATCAAAGCTTGTGTCCAATAAACAAAAGTTCAGGGACAAAGGAGAAGAGCCATCAGCCTACAGGTATTGCTTTAAGTACTTATGGGGCCTCACTGCTAAACCACAGTAAATGACCCCATTCTGAATATCTGCCTGGCAGCACCCAGTATGTTAAAAAAGCCCTTCTCCAGCATTGTATGATCAGTGCTGTAACTGAAAACAGTTTGGGTTGGTTTGTTTAAAAAAAGTTGATATTTTTAGACACAGCAGTAGTCAAGCTAGAAGTCAAAATAGGTATTCCTCAAGTAGTAGTAGCACCTTCTCTTGCCAGATGCAGCTATGCAACAAAGCTGCAGTTAGTTACCCTTCTGAACCCAGGGTTTGTTCTTCCCTGAGACCACCTTTTCGCTGCAATGGCTTGGCTATCCATGGGCAGTTGCTGCTAAACCCAAAGGCTCTCAGAAGCAGATAGAGAGTAAACCCATGTGAGTGTGCAACTTACAGGTGTAATAGCAGTGGTGTTTCAGCTCTTCACAACTTGTTTTATACACATCAGTCTTGTGGCAAGACACTGCTGCTCTCTAGAGATTTGGATGATCAGATTTAAATAGTCATTCTCACCTTTCAGTGCTTCATTAATGTAGCTCCGATAGTAATGTGTTCGCGAAGTGTCATTGAAGTCTGAGGCTCCCCTTTCTGAGATCCCATTTTCAGTCACATAAATGGGAGGATTGTTGTACTCTTCCTTTATCCATCTCAGGAGCTTTCGGAAACCAAAGGGTGTCACCTTTAGCCAGAAGGAACCCGAGTTCAGCCAGCTGCGGTCTGTTACTGAAGCTACACCCCTGCAAGGAGGATATGCTGATCAAGGGACCAGTTCCGAGTGCCTGCCACTGCGCCTGGCACCTCTTTGCTGCAGGGCTCAGAAAGAGAGCTCTGTAGAGCACTAAATCAGAGAGGACACTGTAGCAAGCTAGTTAAACTGTGACAGCAGGTGAGGGTGGTGCTGGAGCTCCCAAGCCCCTAGACACCACTTTGATACTTTGCTTTACAACAGTATTCTGCTCAAATCAGCTATGGCTGAGGATGTGATGTTAGCTCCAGATCTTTGTAGTGTGTATAATGCAGGTTTTGAGCACACAAAATTGCTGTTTACAGCTATGTACAGGAATGTAAAACTGAGCCCAGCGTCCTACTATGGGATAAACCACAGGAGTGGGGATGCAGCAGCAAAGGGAAGGTATAATTATTTCATTTATTCTCTATGGGAAGGTTTCAGAAAACAGCCTATGTTGTCCCACCATTACCTCAATTCTCATAGGAAAAACTACTGAACTCATTTATCTTTTTAAACTGGGGAAAGAAATTGTTACCTAGATAAGTACCTTGACTTATGTATATTTAACTATGAAGTGACTTAGCCATTTAGGCTTTGAACTTATATTTATCTGCTGTGGTGAGGAAACTAATGACTGTTTAACAGCAAATGGAGCAGTATCAATAACCCAGGATAATCAAACTGCAGACTGGGGGCAGGAAATATGTTAAATATGGTTGACAGCTGATCCCAAACCATTGGGAGACTCACAAGTGCAAATTCCTTCCTTTAGTAGATCCTCTAATGTTCTTTGTCCTGTTTTTAGCATTTATATTTATTATTATGTCTGTAAAACATGCTGCTGCTGGCCTTTTGTGAAAATAACAGTACCACATGTACTGTTCATGGATGTTTTTGTTAGTATTGGTTAAAATACCTCTCTCACAGCATTATGTGCTAATAGTTTACACTGCTCAGTTGGCCAAGGCTCCAGGTGTGCATATTTTACTTGACCAGTAATTTACATTCATCTGCTTACCTGTCAGAGTCATACGACAGAACACCAGCAGGATAGTTCATGTTGTATGTTAATACTGTAGTATAATGATTCAAGCCAAAGTAGTCATATGTGCCTTTAATTCTTTGCTTTTCACTTTCAGTAAATTCTGGAAGCCTGCAATAGAAAACAGAGAAAAGCATAAACCCCTCAAACTGTGTGTCTTCTCAGGATTTCCCCTTCTTTTGCTTCTACTCCTTCCCAGTGCTGTTGTATAAACTCAGCTTTTGCAAGACTATGCAGTTCATGCTGCCTGCTCTAATGCTCTTCAGGGGAAGAACAGACCTTTCTCTGACCGGAAAAGAGACACCTGATGGCTAGAAGTCCTGCTCAAGGTCACACAAGAAGTTTGACCAACATCCTGCTTTATAAGACAAGAAACAGTGTTTGCCCAGTAAGGAGTGTGGAAATGGGAGGAAATGGTGATAATAATTTTGATTGTCACATGCTCACCTGTGGAGTTTGTCACAAACCCCTATGGAGACCCAGAGCTGCAGTGTTCACAAGTGGCCAGTCTCAAGCCCACTATTCTGCAAAAGCACAACTAGCTCTGACAGAAGTAAGCATTAAACAGTGCCTGCTAGCAGCCTGTGACATCCAGGGGGTCCTGTCCCTGCTCAGGGGAGCTGTCATGAGCCCATCAAAACACTGTACTCCTGCTTGTGTATACTGAAGATACAGCCAGGCACCTCTGCTAACATGTACTTCCCAGCAGCAGGGGAACAGGCATCTGCTACAAGAGGAGCTCTTCTCTGTGTGGCAGTAGTAGCACTTGGTAGGTTGTGGCAGAGGCTAATACAGTGTTGTCTCATAAACTCTGGCTCCTGCACAGGAAACAAAACTTGTGAGCTTTCTCTCTGAGATCCACACTTTGAACACACCTCGTGTAATGCTGGTATACCTGGTACCAGCACCACAAGCAAAAGGCAAGGTACTGCAATTCTTCTGGGATATTGAGATGCTTGGGCACGTTAACCTCATAAATCAACACACAGGACTTTGTTATGTTATTAATGGCAGCAACCACCAGAGAAGAAATAGCATGTCCAAGAAAGTGCCTAAGAATGCAAGTGTTTTAGGCATATACAAAAGCATAACTCAAATCTTGAAGAGACCCGCCTTTGCTGCAGAGCACATACCAACTCTTCCACCATCTCCCTCATTTCAGAACAAGTGGTCATTCCCATTTGCACAAATGAGTGATCAGGAATAGCCCCGATCTAATATACCCCATTAAATTGCTATTAATGTTAAGAGAAAAAAGTACTTTCATTGTGTGTGCCTTGAAAGGGAGAGAAAAGAAAAAACATTTACAATGGAGCACTGCTACCACAATAAAGTTAAGAATAATTCATGGGACTGCAAAATAAGAATCATAATTCAGAGGGACCAATGAGTTCTCAGTGCTCAAATTCAGCACGTAATTTTAAGAAAAATTAAAACACATTTATCACAGTCATCAGGTAAAGCACTGTGCCTAGTGCAGAGCATTTCCTACATCACTCTGAGCTGCCAACTTATTACCCCAGAGGTAGGTTATGTTAGTGTCGTGGTTTAAGCCCAGCCAGTAACTCAGAATCATGCAGCCGCTTGCTCACTTCCCTCTTCTTCCTCTCCCCTGCTCCTGGAGGGATGGGGAGGAGAATTGAAAGAATGTAATTCCCAGGGGTTGAGATAAGAACAGTCCAGTAACTAAGGTATAACACAAACCACTACTGCTGCCACCGATAATAATAATGGTAAGGGGAATAACAAGGGAAGACAATACAACCACTCACCACCTGCCGACTGATACCCAGCCCGACCCGAGCAGCGATCTGGCCTTCTGGGTGACTGCCTCCAGTTTATATACTGGGCATGGCGTGCTGTGGTATGGAATACCCCTTTGGCTAGTTTGGGTCAGGTGCCCTGTCTCTGCTTCCTCCCGGCTTCCCCTCCTCCCTGGCAGAGCATAAGACTCAGAAAGTCCTTGGTCAGAGTAAACATTACTGAGCAGCAACTAAAAACATTGGTGTTATCAACGCTGTTCTCAGGCCGAAAGTCAAAACCACAACACTGCACCAGGTACTAAGAAGGTGAAAAATGACTGCTACTGCTGAACCCAGGACAAGGCATCACAGCCTGAAATGAACTCTCTCCCTGCCAGACTCACCTAGCAAAACTGGAGAGTAGCATTGTTGAGATCTCTGTTCAGTGAGATATTTTGCATACTCCTTTGCATACTCCCATGAGGACTACCCAGTAACATTTAGTGCCATTTTTCCCTCTGCTAGAACTTTCAAGTCAAGTCTTGCAAGTGTTTCAATTTTAGGCAGTTCATGAAAAAGTGTCTGTTTACTATGGATGATATCAAATTCCAGAGTACGTGCAAATCCAGTGAGTGGTATCATCAGGATGTGTTGCAGTTACCGCGTTAACTGGAAGAAATCATCATACTCTGTGATTTATGTGGGTCTAATTCTTGTCTATATCCAATCAAAACTGTAACGGTCCTCCTACCTCCAAACCTGGACTTCACTAAAACAAAATCATGCCTAATGATAATATGCAAAACAACACCAGATGAAACAGCTATGAGTCCAACATTTTCTCTGGCTAAAGAGATTTGAAAATAGGTTCTTTTTAGGGATCAATTTACAATCATTACAAACACAAACACTTTGCTGAGATAAAATGCCATCATGATGGTGAAGTTTACCCTAAATTCATGCATTAGTAGTATCCTGGGGCTTA